>VMDO01010977.1:0-37510 GCA_007922755.1 Pedetes capensis
AGATACATGCATATATACATATAGTCTTCTTTGTCACTATGATTTATAAAATTTACTTCAGGAAAGAGTCTAAGAAGTCTAAATTTCCCATGTCACCTTAATCCATCAGGACCTGAGCTGATGAGAAACTGTGTTACAGAACCTGTGGGATCTCATTTATGTCATATTAAATCCTTTCCTTAATATATGGGTGAATATACCATGCCGCTTCTGTGGAGACTTGGGTTTTGTTTAGTTTCTCAGAGGAAGGGCTCATGTTTCTGCAGGCAATACAGCTCCATCCAGACTGCTGGTTCTCTTTGACTTTCCTTCTCTTACATATCTGTCACAAAAAAATTCTTCACTGTCTTAGTAACCTACTATCATCTTCAAATAAATGACTTTTTAGTCTTTCCAGATCTACCAGTTTGTATCAGTGGGAGAGTTGTTTAAAATTACCTGGCCAGCTATTTTCAGGTGTGGGATACATCCTCGTGGTTTAATGACATATTCATTCTTTGGCTAGCTTACTCTGCTAAGACTATTAAATCTTGTACAGCTTGTAAGTACAGCTAGCTCTTTCAACATGAACATGAATTAATTTAAATGCCAATGAGTGTGATTGAATTTTAAGTATGTTTTAAAAAGATCTAAGAGCTACTTGTGCCAAGCCCTGCTATTATACATAAGAATCAGGAACATACCCATCCTGCCCTATAGAAGGATTTGCAAAGGCCACCTTAATAGATGCTAGAAGTGGAGGAGTGCTGAGCCAGTCACATACAGATGAAACAGGGGTTATGGTAGATTCTCCTCAGCTTGTGTCAGCACTCTTGGTGGGTTTCTGCTTTTAGCCTTGTGTTTTCCTCCAACTATATGTCCAATAATTAATAATAACTTTATCCTCCTGCACAATTGTTCTAATAGACTACAGAGTAAATCCCAATGTTCCTCATTTTTATGTGGCCCTAGTCCATCTCTCACATGCCAAATTATTTCACCATTTCCTATCCTTTTGAATTTTAAAATACTACTATATTAAACTATATTAAGTGGGATGTCACTGAACATCTCACTTTGGTGCCCTTTTGCTGTGACCCCTCCACTCACAGGGCTTTTGCTTTTGCACTTCACACTATTCCCTTTTGTGTACACATCTGTCCATACAACTAGCTTGTACATTTAATTAAGGGAGGGACTTTCTTATTCAAGTAATAAAAAATTCTTTTCCAAAGAAGACAATTTTGAAAATGAAATAGGAAAACAGGTATGTTGAGAGATGAAGGAGAAAAACAAAAGATTTTATAACAATGCTGTATAACATAATCCCAACACAAAACATAAATATAAAAAAACAAACGAGTCTCTCATTTAAACACCAGACTCTGAGGATGATGATGGGCATGAGTGAAACAGAGGAGGAATAGGCAAGAAAGGTTGGCTCCGTCAAGCACAGACTACTCTGTCGGTAGACAACAATTGGAAAAGCTGCATTTTTTTCATTAGTGGTTCTCTTAGTGGAGGAAACAAAGCTATTTTCACAACAGTCAAACAAAATCTGGGTCAGTCAAAACAGGCTTTGAAATTCAGTGTTCCATACATAGAAACTGTCGTGTATATCATTTGTTTCCAATCTATTAGTAAGGCTACAAAACTGAGAATAATTTGTAATTAAAATTGCCATTAGGAGCAACAGCACAGAAGACGGCTAGGAAATGATTGTCCTCTAAGGAACCAGTAATTTCAAAAGCATTATTTAAATGTCTTAAATATACCATGCTACTGTTTAAGAATTATCCTTCTTTTTATTTAAAATTTGTTTTAATTAGAAATGATCAAACAAAATGACCCCCTTTTTAATCAAAAGGGAGATTTTTTATTAAGAAACCCACATGGTAATGAAAACATAGATATAATATGATTTTAGCAGTTTTATAATGCTATGATTCTAATTTACTGGCTATTCAGTAGTATTTGTATATGTACAGAGAGAAGTATGTTTTTCTTGTTGTTAGATGACATCAAGTTGGGTCTAATACATAGTCACTCTGTACACAACAGAACAAAACACTCTCAACCCTATGCCATACCCAGCACTGTGTCAGTGCTTCTCTGCTCTTCATAGGGTTTTCAATAGCTGATTGTTTTGAGATTGCTTTGGGGGTAGGCTGCCAGGTCCTTCACCCATTTTTGGTCCTGAGGATCATACTCAGGGCCTCAGAGAATGCAGAGCAGCACTCCACTAACTGAGCTAAAGCCCAACCCCTTAGAGAAATGTATAGAGATCTGTATAGAGAGATATTGTGAGAGATAGATTTGGTTTTTATTTTGAGAATAAAGGAAAATTTGAATTATTTTATTCCTTCCAGATGGCAAATAGATGTATAATAATAGGTAGAGCATATGATTGCATATATAATGTCAATTCAGCCCATTTGGACATTCCTCAACCAAAGAATATATCACCCCCTTTATTGAATCATCATATTCAATAGTGGGAAAACAAGCATGCATTCCAAGATACTGGGCTTAAAATGAAGATATTCCTAGGAGAAGATATGAATAAGAAGCTCTGTGTATTTAAATTTGCCTCCTTTACTTTTATTTCATTAAAGGAAATAAATATTGCTCATAAATATAGTTTATAAATAGAAATTAATCTTTTTCCTCCTCATCTTTTATTTGTAGTTTTGTTAAAGCCAGCCTCTTATCTGGTCTCAGTTTTGTTTCATCATTTTAATTATCAGCCCTAGAATCTGGTTCTTTCAGGGCAGATACAATCAATATCACAAATACAGGTTTTTATTCACTTACAATGATGTATTCTTAGAAATTACACACATTATTTTACTTATTATAATAATTAAATAACTTTAAATATAGTATACAGAATATATTCACATATATCTGTATATACCAGTGCACACATGTACATGTGTATGTATTTGTGTGGGTATATATAAATACACACACACACACACACACACACACACACACACACACACACACATACACACCTTACTTTCCATACACTCACATGTATATACACTTTGCTCTTGTTTCACATAATATCATATTGATATCTATATAAATACATCCATAGTTCCTTCATTTTAATGGCTATATATTAATATTACAAACATTCCAAACAATGAATATGGAGATTTATCTGTTGACCTGTTACTGAATGTTTCCTCCAGGTTCTCATATTATCTGCAACACTATCAGAAAAATATCTGTGCATAGATCCACAAACAAATGTACAAGAATTTCCCTAGTTAACTTCACTTGAGGTGAAATTGGACTAGGAAAATTGGACTGGATGAATGGAATATTAACAAACTACTATTGAAAATAACCATACCAAATTATGCACCCTCTTAAATATATAAAATTTATGTTGTTAGGTGACGTCAAGTTGATATCCGACTCATAGCAACACTACGTAGGTACAACAGGTGAAACACTATTGTCAGTACTTCTGTGCTGTTCACAGGGTTTTCAATGGCGGATTGATTTTTTGGGAGTGGGTTGCTGGGTCCGTCTCCCAAGCTTACAGCACCTGGTGTTCCCAGGCAGTTTCCCATCCAAGTACTAACCAGGCCCAACCCTGCTTAGCTTCTGAGATCTGACGGGATCAGATGCCACAGGGCTACAGCTGCAGGCATAACATTTATGATATATAAATATTTAATGTATACATATCAATTTTCTATATCTTAATTATTGAATTTTTTCCAATCTAAGTAGTGTGAAATTTTGCCTCATTCCTTTGTTTTGATTTTCATTCTCCTGACTACCAATTAGATGGGACATTTTTCATATACTTTTTGTGTCTCTGTGAATTCTCTATTTATATAATTTGTCCATGCTTTTATTGTTACCTTCCCTTTGATGTGACTGGGAGGTTTTTTAAATTCAGATCCTAGTTGTTATTCATATGTTCTACATGTATACACCAGTCTGTCACTTTTTCTTTCACTTTATTATTTCAGATTTCTTCAGTGAGTTGTACTTTGTTGTTCTTTTCTGTTTATTTGTTTGTTTGTTTGTGGTACTAGGGGTTAAACAGGGCCTTGCGCCTGCATGCTCTGCGAGTGCTGGACCACTGAGCTGTACCCTCAGCCCATATTTTTTTTTTATTTTTATTTTTTTTTTACTTTTTCAGACAGGATCTTGCTAAATTACACAGACTGTCTCTGGTCTCCAACTTGCGATCCTCCTGTCTCCACCTCCCGAGCCGCTGGGATTACAGGTATGCGCCACCGCGCCCAGCTACTTTGTTGTTCTTATAAAAATTTCTCCCTTAGCAGGACAGAGCAAACATTTCTGGTACACATTAGTATAACAAACCTACTGTAAAATATAAAATACTCCTATGTTGCTGCTGTTAGGTGCAGTTGAGTGGAGTCTGACTTATAATGTGACCCTATATATAGCACCTGCAGCCGTAGCCCTGTAGCATCAGATCCCGTCACTCTCCGCAGCTGAGCAGGGTCAGGCCTGGGAACACAAAGTGCTATAGGCTTGGGAGAAGGACTCAGCAACCCACTCCCAAAAATCAATCTGCCATTGGAAACCTTATGAACAACAGAGAAGCACTGATTATAGTGTTTCGCCTATTGTACATAAGGTTGCTATGAGTCGAATATCAACTCGAGGGCACCTAACAACAACGATGTACAACAGAACGAAGCACTACCCAACACTATGCCATGCATGCCATCTTTTTGTGTTTGAGCCCATTATAGCAGCCACTATATTTCTTCTCATTTTGGGTCATGCCACATCAGCAAAAGGCTATCCTAAGGGCTTTACTCCATTGTCATCACTAAGATGGATGCTATTTTAAGGAGGCAACTGTTCCCCAGTGGTTTCTTGAATGCCTTCCACCATGCAGAGTTCATTTTTGGGGACTATATTTGACAGTGCTTCTCTACCATTCATTAGGTTTTCCATGGCTAATTGCTTCAAGAGACAAATGCCAAGTCCTTCTCCCTAGTCTTTCTTAGTCTGGAAGCTCAGTTGAAACCTATCCACCATAGGTGGCCCTGCTGCTATGTGAATAACTCATGGCATAGCTTTCAGCATCACAGTAACATACAAATCTCCACAGCACAACAAGCTGATAGACACATGCGGAAAATACTCTTATATCCCTGTTAATATCCTAGAGCCCATTGCCATCCCAAGTGTCTCATATCTTTTCCTGCAGCATTGCTTAATTCTCTAAAATCCAAAAGCTAAGGACTAATACCTGGTGATGCAAATACTTATAGAGCTGTATTCCACTGTTATAGTCAGCTTTTATTCTGAACAATTAGTACTGATGCTGTACATGTGGTCAAGAGTTTTAAATAACATTCTTGCTTGAAGCTACTGAGATTTTTCCTCATATTTTATCCTAGTGCTCTTAAAGTTTTGATTTTGGCAATTAGGGCTTCAGTAAACCTGGAAGTTATTTTGTGTATGGTGCAAAATAGAGGCAGAGCATTTTTTCCCTTTATGGAACACTATTTGATCAAATACCAGTTATTATTTTTTAGCATTATACAAAACAAGTTCTCATAAATGTCTGTAACCATTTCTAGGAGCACTATTTCATTTATCTTCCTGTATATTATTTTAGTTAATATACAGTTGTAATTAATCCTAATAATTTTTAAGTTAGATCTTTTCTAATTTTGTTGGTAATTGCTTTCTTTGAGAGCTGTATTGTTTATTCTTGTCTGAAACCATGCCATTTTGGTGTCCCATTCCACCAGATTTCATAAGCTAAGCAGGGTGAGGCCTGGTTAGTGCTTAGATAGGAGAAAGCCTGTGAATACCAGATGTGTAGGCTTGGGAGAAGGACCTGGTAACCCACTCCCCAAAACAGTAATCAGCCATTGAATAGCAGAGAGGCACTGGCAATAGTGCCTGGCATGGCACAGTGTAGGGGAGTGTTTCGTCTGTTGTGCATAGGGTCTCTATGAGTCAGACCCGACTTGAGGGCACCTAACAACAACAATGACATTGTTTATTCTTAGACGTTTATTCTCACGTATGCATTTTAGAATCAGTTTGCCAAATTTCATAAAAATGTTGCTTCAATGTTTATTGCAGTTCTGTTGATTGATGTGCTTATTTTTCTCTTATAATGGCTTGTTAGATCTACTTATAATTTTGCTATTATAATCTCTTTGCCCATTTTTGTCATCATGGTAAGAATTATTCCTAACATAAGCCTGGTAGTTTCCTTCTTGATATATGCTTTCAAATAGAATCATCTATTCTATTAAGGCTTACTAAACTCTCTTGTAAAACTTTCTGGATGTTATTTATTCCTTTTCCTTTTTGTAAGGATGGATTGTGGTGAGATTGAACGTGGTGTATCAGGGTGAAGATTTTCTATTTATTATACATGTAATTATGATAATTTATATATGTTATAACTTTATTGAAATAGCACACATTACATACAGAATTTTTACTCTTTTGGTTTCCAAACATGTATTAATACTCTACCTACCTATAGACATTTGCTTCTAATTGAGCTGTATTGTTGTCAGAGACTTTACTCCCCATGAGAGTAGTTCTTTAAATTGGAAAAATTCTTTATAGCTCAGAACTTTTCAATATTTGCAAATTCTGCTGTTTGCTTAAAAATGAAATATTTTCTATATTTTGGGGACTCTTAAGAATAGCTGTTACTATCCATCCACTTGTTAATCTATCATACTTTATCTATCTACAAATCTATTACATAGATTTTTCTATTAATTTCTTTACTGTGTCAGATTTTGAAAGAAACATTAAAATAACACACAAAGATTGAAGGCTTGTCAATTTTTTTTTCTTGCAGTTTCCTAGGTTTATGTCATATTTAAGATAATTTTGTTAACAATATGATAGATACAATTATTCAATATTCAAAGTTACTTTTTTTCTATCATTTTATGCCCTTCTTCATTTTTTATTACTCCATTTCTCTAATTCTATTGCTAAAACTGTTTTCTTTTATCTTCTCTAGTCCTCTATCTTTTGTCATTTTATTTAGTTTATTCTTCCTATGAGTAGTATTTAGCTCAGTTGGTAGAGTGCTCCTCTCCACTTTCTGAGGCCCTGAGTTCAACCCCTAGCACTGCTAAAATGGGAAAAAGACATGGCAATCCACTTACAAAGCAATCCCAATAAACAATCAGCCATTGAAAACCCATAAATAGCAGAGAAGCACTGATGTAGTGCTAGACATGGCATAGTGTCTGGGAGTGTTTCATTTTGTTGTACATAGTCCTTATGACTCAGACCCAACTTGATGGCACATAACAACACCATATGTAGTATATAAAAGGATTTTGTTTTCATTTTAAATCCAATTTTATAGTATCCTTTAAAGATATTGTTAATCCATTTCATATGCTATAATTGCTGATATATTTAGGTTGATTCAGTGTTTTTTTATTTGTGACCTTTTTCTTTGTTTTTCTTTTAACCAATTACTATCATTACTTAACTCTTCGTTGTCCCTTTAAAATCCTTCATCTTGTTTGGTAGCTACAGCTTATATTTCTATTGTGGTATCACTTAGTTTTCCACAGACATATTTATCTCTAGGTTTTCCTAAGAAAAGTCAAAGATATTAGATGTTTTTAATGCTCTAAAAAGGCATTAGCATATCCCAAGGGCTCTCTAATTTTTTTCACTCCCACCTTCCAACTATTTTAGAACCTACTTCTACCTTTGTAAATTTTTAGTCAACAGAACAGAATAAATAAAAGAATAAATGTAAATTATAAAGTACAAGATAATAACATGCACATCCACAAATATTATCCTCAATTTAAGAAGCAGAACATTTTCAGTAACACTGATGCTTTTGATGGGACAATCACTAATTGCAGTTCCCTGTGGTCCTCTACTGAATTTGTATTCATAATAAGAGTTTGCTATATTTTAGAGCTTTACTCTCTATCTGTATATAAATCATCATAACTATTTATGTATATTTTATATGCAAGAATCTAAAGACTTGTTGTTCCCAAGAACACTCAATGTTCTCAAAATTATGGAGGACTACCAAGAGCATTTATTTATCTGTATCATAGCTGTTGATATATTTATCACGTTAAAAATTAAAAGTTAAAATAGAATTTTAAAGTATATCATTGTCATTCATATTTTATTTAATTTAACAATGGTGAGCTCATTGTATGTTAATATTAATAACATAGTTATGTATGATGAATACATATATTTTACCCCAAAATTAGAGACAAGTGAGATTATTTTACAATTTTTGCAAATCTTAATATCTTACCTAAACAAAGACAGTTTAATTCCCATATTTGCCCCATCAGTCAATCCATGAGGCATGTGTTTTGGTTAAAGCATATAAAAACTAATCCAACCCCAGAAACCAAAGGATATTTAATAACTTTTCAATGTAATTATGGCTATTCTTATTTGACAATTCAGCAAAATTCAACAAGTGGTATATTTTTAAAACTTTCTTAATATATACAATCTAAAGCCATGTCAATGACACTTCATATTTTCCTTCATTAAAATTATTAGTGTAGGTAATTCTTTGAATGGACATTACTAAAACATGCACAGTTTTATATGTATTGACCTTTTTAAAACTATTGATTGACTGAATTACAAAGATGTCCTAATAGTAACACATTTGATGATATAATATCAAAACATCAGATTCAATATTTTCATTATTAATTTCATTTTAAAAAGCTTTCAAAATTAGAGAATACAGATATTCCAAAATGTGGCTACGAATATTGTCAATTGTTCGCCTTGAGGTGGAACTTTAATTTCCTTAATTTCCAAGGAAATATATAGTAGGTACTCATGTCCAAAAATCTTTGACTCACTGATTATGGTTTCAAGAAGAAGTGGTGTTCCATTAAAATGTGCTAGTGCAGCCACTTACAAAAGCAATTTTTCAAGTGTTTTAATCCAAGACAAAAACTGTGCATTTGCAAAACTGCCGTATGCATACATCCCATTTTATTATGCAAAATATTAAAAAGGTATGAATTCAAACATCAACATTGAATGCTATTAATAATGTTTACTTTTAAATCAAGTTTATTTTTATATTTACACTTTTATAATATAATCATGCTGCAGGAAATAATCCAATAGTTCTAGCTTCACTTGATGTCACTGCCTTGATTTAAAGCACCAGCAGTCTTACCCAACATTGGCCTTGTATGATTAGAAAAATAATGCCAGCATAGTGAAAAAGCCAAATAAAATTTTGACAGTGTTATGAAAATCATTTTGACGTCATGGACCTCTTAGAAGTGTCTTGGTAATGCCCAGAGCTCTATAGTTCACACTTTGAGACCACTGTTAAATATTCATTTCCTTCACCTACTTTCTGATTCAACTTCTTACTATCCTCTCTGTGATGGAATTTCATAACGTTTTCCCTTTCACCAACATCTTAACTTTTAAAAAAATCTCTCCAACACTTCTGCCTTGCCTAAAATTCTCCCTCCTAGACTGTGAGAATAATAACAATGAGACATGAGGGGGACTTATTTAATAGCCCATTTATTCTTTTAGGGAAGCCTATAGTAAAAGTTTGAAGCAGGATATATTATTGTTGATAGGTGGTGTAGAATTGGGTTCAACTCATAGCAACCTTCATAGGGTTTTTGATGGCTGATTGTTTCATGATTTTTCTCAGGAGTGGACTGCCACATCCTTATCCCATTTTTTCAGTGTTTAGGATCAAACCTAGGTCCTCAGAAAGTATGGAGCAGCCCTCTACCAACTGAGCTAAACCCCAGCACCAGGATATACGAAATACCATCAAATATTAGGATATACTAAACCAAGATATACTAAATACCATCAAAACCCAAAAATCTTTGAATAAGAGGTATTTTTAGGTGAGCACTTACTTTCCTTTTTACTTAAATGTGTGGCATGCTGGGCTCTTAGTATTAATGTGGCACATCCTAAACCTAATTATTTAAATCTAGGAATTAGTTTAATTTCAATAGGTTCCCCCATCTGCCTATCATAGCATGGATTAATAACCTGACTTTTCATTTAGATTCCTGACTTTAAGGTAGGTTTTGGATAAAATCCAGAACGTCATTTTAATTTTAAAACTCATTATGTGACTACACAGTGTCTGTCACATATGAAATATTCTAATGATATCTTCCACCACAAGAGAAGCAGAAATTTGTCCAAAATTATACTGCATTAAATTTTGTAGAATGAAAAGCACCTTATTAAACATAAATGATCCTAAATTTCTTAATCACACATTTAATTTACATTAATCAAGATATATAATACATATTCTATTAATTGACATTAAATATTATTACTGGGAATAGGTTAATAATTAATTAGTTTCTGATGATTCATTTTCACTAATTTCATTAATTCAATTTCATTGATTGTTTTGAAATTATATAGTTTTATATTTATTAGACTTACTTGCTTAATTTAATAATATAAGTGATTACATATAATACGATGTTGAAGCAGTATGCCCTTCTAGGAAGTTTTTCTAAAGGTATTCAATTAAACTAAACTTGGCCTGAGGCTATCTCTATGCCTTAAATCACTACATAACTAACTGCCACCTGAGTATTTAAATGAACTGAAAGCCAAAATTAGGAGTATATTTTATAATAAATATCTGGATATCAACTAATCATGGTAGTTGATCTTCAGATAATCACAGGATGCACATTTATATCCTGTGTGGGAGAAGTGCTTAATATTTCCAGAAGGAGATTAATTTCTCAAACCGGAACTCTCAATGCACCTCAGGTTTGCAAGACCTGACATTTTTGACCATGAGTCAGAATAATGGTGATTGCTATAGGATTAATGGGAAAGAAACAATATGAACTGAATCTTGAAGGTTGAGGAAAATTTTCATAAGCAAATACTAGATGAAGAGTCTTTCAAGAATAGTGAATAAGTGGACAAATGAGAAATAGCAAAGGCATTATGGGTATAGAGGAGGTTGGCGGGGTGCCTTAGACAACAAGGCTCCCTTGCCACAGAGGGTATCTCCCTCTTCTCATGTCTCCTCCCACCTTGAATCTCTGTCTCACTCACTCCTTCTCATTACTGAAGCACCTCAATTTTTAATTTCTTCAAAGGTCACATTTCAGTGGGCGTAAGAATTATTCAGAGAAACCATCAGTGTTGAAGCTTCCTTTTCATTGTCAGAAATTTTAAAACATTGTGTCTGTGAAGAGGTCCCAAAATCTCCACATTAAAAAGCACTCAAGGTTATTAAACAGTCAGTGGTCTGTAAACCACTATTTCACAATCATTACCAGTTCAAACTTCACCATTATTACATCTCTCAATGACTAGCTATCAAGTCACATAGACTGTCTTGTGTCATGACCTCATACACCAGGTGTCCTCCTGGGCTTCTGCACTCTTTATTTTGAGTAGCCTACATCAACTAAAGGCTCCCATTAAGTCATTTGATCCTTTATTATCTCCCTCTGCTCACTCTACTGATTATTCTTTGCTACTGTCTTGGTACATTGACAAGTTCCTTGGTGAACAATTCAACCTCATTTTTTTGACTATCAGATACCATATATCGTGTGTGTGTGTGTGTGTGTGTGTGTGTGTGTGTGTGGTACAGGGGGTTGAACCCGGGGTCTCACGCTTACATGTTTTGCAAGTGCTGGAGCACTGAGCTGCACCCCCAGCCCACTATTTTTTACTTTTTGAGACATGGTCTCACTAAATTTCACAGATTGCCTCTGGTTTTGAACTTGCAATCCTCCTGCCTCTGCCTCCCTAGTCTCTGGGATTACAGGCATGCACCACTGCACCCAGCCAGATACCATACATATTGCAATGGTTTAATAACATCCCTCCAAAAGTATGTTCATGCCCTGATCTCCAATACTGATGAATATGACCTTATTTGGAAGTACATTCACATAAGGACCAGAATGAAGCACTTATTTATTTACATCAGGCATATTCAGGAATCTCAATCCATCCCTAGTCCTAGTTAATTTACATTCAGACATCTTCATAATTGATAAACTATTTTTAAATGACACTAGACTAGTAATGTCTCCCACCCTTCTTATTTTTATTGTAAGTCCCCCAAGAAAGCATTTTAGAAAATTTTCTTAATCACATTCCCTATGAAATTTCAATGCTATAGATGTACCTTTTATCTGTTTATGTTCTATGTGTATATCTGTGCTTTCTATATAAAAAGAGTAAGACTTTTCGTTCTTCCCAAATCAACTTTTTCCCATTTTAGGGTAGTATCTCCCACAGAAAGAATGTATATACTAGACTTTGCAAGTGTTTTACTCTCTTTTCCTCATATGTGCCCATCACAAAGTGGCAAGGCATTCTCAGCTACTCAGTTTACCTTTGCAGTCTTCCTAGTCTCTGTGGGCACTGTGTTAATCCCTCTTGTCCCTTCCCTAGGCTCACCTTTCCCATCATCAACCTGCTTTCAAATGGGACATTGCCCAATGGCATCAGATAAGTTTGACTCAGCAAACCTTTCTCCCTCACCACTGAATTAGTCAGTTGCAAAATGAGGGTGGATGGTGAGAGAAACAGGGAGGTAATTAATCAATGGATCTATATAAAGAAGTGAAGGAAAAATGAGAAATGATACATTCTCTCATTGCTTTCTTCTGGTGAGTTTGTAAAGTATCTGCAAAACTTTGTTGTGATTATAAGGTTGACAGGCTGGTGTCAGAAAAGATAGAGAATGATGATAGGCTCAAGAGAAGAAGTCACACCTGAGTAAGTAGCATTGCAGAGGACTGCACAATTTAAAATGTCCAACATGTGGTGAGCAAAAAGGTAAGTGGAGGTCAAGTTGGGAAGAAAAGTTGAAGAGTGAGGCGAATTTCCTTATGCCTCATAGCTATTACCTAAGCCAGTATTAGAATACCTATCTAAGTATTTGCAGTCAACAACTTTTTCAACCCTATCATGATATATTTGTTCAATAAGTAATAGTTAAGCAAACATACCAGAGATTTTCATCAATAAAGGTAGTTTTAGTTGTTAAAAATCTGAGTCAATTAAATGCTTCCTGATCTAGTACTAAATCCTCAGCCAATCTAGAGTTCTGGGAGCAATAGATTCAATTAAGATGTTCACATTCCTCTTGTCAAGATGATGCAGAAACTTAGCCATAAGAATGGAAAACATTGATGCATCCAAGTTTCTATTCCAGTATCAAAAGAAAGCATGTAGAAGAATATGGTTTAAAAGAGAAACAGAAGAGAATGCAATACTGGTATTAATGAAATTCTTTCAGGATGTAATTAGAAGTTGACTTCCCTTGTTCTGTGAAATCAATATCCATCAGAATAAATTTTTTTTTGAAAAATGAACTTTGAGACATATAAAAGAAAAATTCCTAAAATACCTAAGTCATTTGTTCTACAGATTAAGTTTAAAGTGGAAGGTGAATTCATGCCTTTTTATAAGTGATACATAAAAAAGTTTCTTTTTAAAATTTAAAAGTGTAAGGACATCTTAATTCTGCATTTGATTGCATTCTGCTGCACTTGCTCCACACCCTACCATCCTGGTTCACCACTACTATTGTGTTCTCTAGATCTTTTTGAATGCCTTTTCATACTTTACTAAGTGCATAATGGTCTGCAATTTGTTTTTACCAGTCTACATTTGAAACCAAGAAACCTCTTTTATGTCAGTTGATAGAGGATCAGGCTTTGCACTCAGTATAAGAGAAGAATAAGACTCACCAAACATGAAGGACATTCTTAAGATAATAAAAATATTTGGAGAAAATCCTGGATTGGAGTCAAGATTTCCTGAATTTCACTTAAGTCTCTATATTTCAGATGTGGTGAGTACAATTACATTATTAAACAGTAGCTGCTTTATATTGGCATCTCCCACAAGAACTACTGCTGTTATTTTAACGTGGTCTGTCCTCAGATATCGTTCTGCTCCACAAATAACTCAAGTTTGGAGAACATGAAATGTAAATACAAATATCTATATGAAATAAGTTTAACCAGAACTCTAAAGACTGTAGTATGGAGGGAATAGAAAATATTTCATTGTTAGAAAATTCTGTTTCAATATCAAGAATTAGAAGAAAAGCTGTAAATACTAATATAGGGTAGAAAAGTTTTGGAAGAAGTTTCTCATTTATATCCTATATCTGATTGCATGATACCAAATGTCAAAGCTTAATTAATTTCTCATCCTAAAACTACCTGCAGATTTCCTCATTAGGAATGAGAGGGAAATTTGCTCTTTTTTTTTCTCTTTACTTATACTTCAGGCTTCTCCTCCCCAAGTAGGATATTCACAACTTGAGAGGAGCCTGAATTAACACCTGCATTTATTTTCATACTAGCTACTTGAAGGGGCAAAGTCAGAAGGCATTTAATCTCCCTGCTAAAACTGCTTTTCTATTCATAGAGCAATTATGGTTATTGCCGGAGTTTTTCAGAGCCAAACTAACTTCTACAAATTATTCAAAAGTATATCTATGTACAGAAAAAGCTATCACCTTCCAAGAAATGTGATTGCCTTAGCATACTACACTATAATTTATTCTACATAGCACAGTTTAATTTTAATTTTAAATTAATTACAATTATAAAGTGTCTTAATTTTTACTCTAATAGGCTGCTCATTTTATTTCCTTTTTGGAGTTGATCTTATAGCCTACTATTTACCAATATCAGAAATACTCAAAGTCTATATCACTGAGTAAGGCTTAGCCCATATACAATAATCCACTGGTATTCTTGGGGGTTTGGTTCTAGGAACCCTGAGTTTAGCAAAATTGCCAGATGCACAAGTCCCTGTGTTAAATGACAGAATATTTGCCTATAATTTACACACATCCTTCTGTACACTTTAATCATCTCTAGATCATTTAAAATACCTAATGCAATGTAAATGCTATGTCACTAGTTACATTGTATTTTGGGGGAACAATGACAAAAAAAGTCTGCATGTTCAATACAGACTCAATTTTTTTCAAGTGTTTTTAGCCCATGGATGGTGACTTCACCGATGCAGAACCCACAGATGTATGTTAACTGTGCAGCTCAAACTACTATGAGTATTTTCTAAATCTATTTGTATGAAATATGGTTTTCCTGATAATGATGATGTTAACTATGTTACTCTTAACTTATTCTTCTGGGAAGTAGTGAGACTTGATCATGACCATCATATGCTGCTGGCTTCAAATCAGTTCCTCTTCACTGAGTCATGGTATCTTTCCATCTGTTTTCCTAAGGATTGAATTCCATTGGTTGTCTGTTGATTTCTGTTAGAATGTGGTCTTCAAGAAACATCCTGTGACATTAATGCCTCTCAATGGATTATATGTTTTGATTTTGCTACCTCCATTACAAAGTGCCCACTACTTTGACTATGCAGCATCTTTTTTCCTACCCGTTTTCATGTATCATTGACTCCTGGGGATCTAGAGGCAGGTAAGCAAACTGATGTACAGCTGCAAAGGCTCAGCTAAGCCTGAGCTATTTCCACTGAGTGCCTTCAGCACTCTGACATGCACAAAGAGCCCTATCAGTCTTACTGTTCTGAACATACCTCATAATCTCTCAATTAGCAAATTACTTTGATATAAACTTGATTTTTTTTTCAGATGGACTGATTTGTGAAAGGATTAATTTCATTGTTCATGCACATTTCAGTGTTGATCGTTTCAATCTTGTGATGAGGAAACATTTTTATGAGTGAATTTTAACTGAGCAGGAGTTGAAATAAACCCAATGAGGAATAGAAAAGAGTGAAAGGCACACCGACCTGTGACAGAATGAAGTTGGGAGATTTCTCTCAACCTTTCTTCTCTTCCATCATGGTTGTAGATAATTGGAAGTTCTTCATTATGAATAATTAAATAGTCCCTATATGTGTAAATCATGTCCTATAACCCAATTGTTATTGTTAGGTGCCATCAAATCAATTTCCTCTCATAGTGCCCCTAATAGGGTTTTCAATGGCTGATTGTTTTGGCGATTGTTTTGAGAATGGACTGACATGTCCTTCTCCCATTTTTGTGATGCTAGGGATAGAAAAAGGTTTTCTTTACATGATTCTACAGTTAAACAGCAGTCAAAAAATCAAAAGATATATTGCATTGGGAAAAGCTGCTGCAAAAGACCTCTTTAAAGTGTTGCAAAGTAAAGATGTCACATTGAAGACAAAAGTACACCTCACTCATGCCACCCTATTTTCAGCTGCATCATATCATTGCAAAAGCTGGACAGTGAATAAAGGAGACAGGAGAATTGCTGCTTTTGATTATGGTACTGGAGAAGAATATTGAATATATGATAGACTCCCAAAAGAACAAACTGATCCATCCTAAAAGAAGTGCAACCACAGTGCTGTTTGGAAGAAAGGATGGCCAAATTGAGTCTTATGTATTTTGGAAGTGTTTTCAGGAGGGACCAGTTCCTGGAGAAGGACATCATGTTTGGGAAAGTGGAAAATCAATGAAAAAAGGAAGACCCTCAACACTTGCTGAGGGTCTGACACACTTACTGCAACAATGGCTTAAACATAAAATATATTGTGCACATGGCACAGTGGCAGGTAGTGTTTCATTCTCTTTTACATAGGGTCTCTATGAATCAAACCAGCCTTGGTGGCACCTAATAACAACAACAATATAAATGTAAAATATCTATTTCAAGGAAGGTACGCTATTTGGAACATGTTTCATTTTGTAATAATACTAGATCCATGTTTTTAAGGCACTACAATTAGTTATGATCTGAATGCTGTTGTTCTCCACTCTTGTTTTTCAAATTCATATATTGAAACTACATGCCCAATGTGATATTATTGAGAGGTGGGCCCTTTAGGAGATATAACATGAGGATGCTGCCCATACAAGGAATTAGTGTCCTTATAAAAGGATTTGAAGGGATTTGCTTTGCCTCTTTTGCCATATGTGTCCACAGCAAAAAATAGCCATTTTGGATATAGAGAAGAAGCTCTCACCAGAAACTTAATCCACTAATGCCTTGATCTTGGACTTTCCAACATCTACAACTGTGAGAAATAAATTTCTGTTATTTGTAAATTTCCCAGTCTAGGAAATTTTGTTACAGTAACAGGGTAGATTGAAATAGCTTTTAAAAAGCCTGGTGTAGATTTAGTGTCTCCAAATGTCCTGGCCTTTGGATTTTAGAACCCATCAATATTTACACATGAGAAATTTTCAATAAAGACTGACTTGCTATAGTAACATTTATTTTTGCATCAAATCTTGATAATAGTTAAGGAATAAGCAGAACAACCTGTGTTTCCACACTTCAACAGACCTAGCAGACCATTTTGAAAATGATCATTGAGAGAATTGCTAATACAATATTTTGATTTTGGTATTCAGACTTATTCCCAGGCAATGCAGAAGAAGGGAGATGATCTTTTTATAAGGCAACTGTATCCCAGGTAATGTTATTTAGCCATTTTTTATCTCAAGGAAAAAGATATTCTTAATTTTCTCATAAACATTTTGTCACTAATGCATGTTTTATGTGCACTATTCTAAAGTCACTTTATTTCTCAAACATCTTTGGTGCTTTTTCCAACTTTTCAAGTATTGTGCTTTGTTTACATTCAAAGCAACTCCAGACTCTGAATATTAAAAGATCAGGTCTCACAATGACAGATAAGATTTAATAAGGACAAAATCCTTTAGGAATACAGATCTCAGCCTCTTAAGCAGGATTATTTCCTTTGAGTTAGGCAGATATTCTGAGAAATAAGATTTTTTCTTTTTTAAAGCCATATTTTAAGAATTTGTGTGACACAATAGGCCCCAAATAAGGTAGTATTAAAATATATTAATTCATGGCAATTTTTAAATCATAGTATGTCCAGCTCTGGGCTAGCTTTTACAGAGAAATCATTCATGAGAGATGAGTAAATGGGGGCCTCCACATATGAAAGTGTTTATAATAGTGCAAGTGAAATATATACCTAGAGCTTAATTAATATCTGGCTGAGATGTGCTACATAGTTCTGAAATAAAAAGTGAGAGTGTGGTTTGGAGTAAGCCAGCATGAGCTATAGTAGGAGACAACACTGACCTGGGCCTTTCACTCTGGACCCATTTGTTATTGTTAATAAACTTTAATTTTTATGACAGTTTTGGGTTTATAGAAAAACTGAGCAGTTCAGAGCTCCCATGTATTCCCTCCCTATATACATGCACAGTCTTGCCCACTATCAGTAACCCCATCAGAGGTGTACATTTGTCACAATCAATGAATCAATATTGACCGAATTATTAGCCAAAGCCCAAGGCTTACATTATGATTCACTCTTGCTACCATACATCTGTGAGTTTGGGCAATGTATCATGACATGTATCCACCACTACAGTGTCATACAGAATAGTGTTACTCCCTTAAATATCCTCTGTGCTCCACTTATACAACATTCCCTTTCCTTGAACCTCTGATAATCATCAAACTTTTTTTTATCTCGACAGGTTTGCCATCTCTAGAATGCCTTATATTTGGAATCATGTAGTATGTAGTTTTTTCATATTGGCTTCTTTCAATATGCATTTAACTTTTGTACATGACTTTTCATGGCCTGTTCATTCCTTTATTTTTAGTTCTGAATAATAGTCCATTGACTAGATGTATTAGAATTTATCCATTCACCTGCAGAAAGATATTTCAATTTCTTCCAAATTTTGGCAAGTATGACTGAGACTGCTGTAAACATCTGCATGAAGGTTTTTGGGTTGACTTTAGATAGTGTTTTTATGGTCCATATAAATGAAATACATAGGAAATAATTGAATAGATGTAGTAATTTATACATAATATTTTTACAATATTTAAATGTGAAAATAAATGACTAACAACTCAAATAAAGATGTAAATATCTGGATTGTTTGATGTATTTATTTAAAAATATGAGTGCAGTATTTATTTAGGAGTGAGGCTGAGTGAAGTATTATGAAAAGGCAAGAGAAAAGGGTTGTTGATGCCAGGGATAGGACTCAACTACACTGCTCAGTTCTGCCCCAGAACTCTGGATGTCACCATATACCAGTGCTTCATTTATCCAGAACATCCTATCATTCAGCCATTGAATGATAATCTACTTTTAGTTGAGTATGTCTGTTAGAATGCAAAACCTTCTCCCTCACCCCAAAGACTTACCCAAATCTTTCTTCCAATCATAAACTGAAAAGTCTCTGTCATAGCTTCTGGGAAATATAAATTTCTTCATTGTGTCTATTTCCAGTAATTTTAGCATATCTCTTGGATTTATATACCAATTAGCCACTTTATTCTTAATACAGTTTTCTGTTTATAGAAGCTTAATAAAGCAAATATAAAATGATTTATAATTACTTCTTAATTTGTAATAATATTTTTTCCAGATTTAGCAACATGAGTGAAAGAATTAAATGAGTTTAGAGTGTCAGATTATATTAGTGCCTTTGGTTATTGCATCATAAATGTCTAAGATAGTGAATATTTTACACACTTTTCCTGGCTCTTAAAACAAGTCTACCTGCCCTCCTTTCTTCCTCCTTTTCTACTTTCCTTCCTTCCTTCATATTTGAACAATTACCAAGACTAAAAATTCTCATTGTTGGTAGTATTTTTATATGCTTTTTTTGCTACTTGTAACAGATATTTTTTTTCCTTTTGAAATTGTTTGTAATAGCATGATGATAAAGAATTTTCCAAATTAAGTATTTTCTTCTTCATAAGGATGACAGGCAGAATATAGTTAGCTATATAACATGAAATACTTATAAGATACCTCAAAGCTCTTATTTTATATGCTGAAACTACTCAAGTCAGATGATTTTCTAAGATCACCTCAGTGGCGATGATAACAACATCACTTGGCTCTTGTATTATAACATTATGGATGAAACCATAATGCCTGAACATAAAAGGGTATTGAATCATCCAAAAGAGACTGGCCATTTGGAGAAAATAGGAGAGGATTTTATCTCTTTAGGTGCATGTCCCTTGTGGAAAGAGCACAAAACAAATTCAAAGCACGAGGACGAATCTGGTTGTGGGATGATTCTTATCCCTTCTTGAGAGCTCAGTGTAAGAATATAAACAGGAATGGGACCTATAGTTATTTCTGTATTGCTCTGTTCTTTTGTTGTCAACACACATGCCTGCTTATGTTACATGAGATAGTCTGTGTGTGTTTATCTTCTGTAATTATATGTATAAATGTTTGATAGCAGTATACATTTTTAAAAGGAAGCTTGTCAATAAGGTGTCCATCACAAAATGACTTTTATTTCTAGCTTTAAGGCACATTTGCCATTCACCAACCCATTGTAAAACAGACTACTGATTTTCTGGTTGGAGCATTGAAAACAAGCAATTTTCTTCAGTTAACAAGCCCCATGGACTAAAATATTCAAGAATATAGGCATCTCATCATGAGAGGGACATCAAGAAGTTAAATATCTCAGCATTATAGAGCCATTGGGGTATCTATTTTATTTCTTTGCAAGAAAACAATGTAAATAGCCACTTTAAGTATCTTTAAAATAGCATATAATAAAGTTTTTATATAGAATATAATTGGCTGAAGTATTATTGTACTAAAATCCATCATAATTTTTTCAATTGTATTTCAATTTTTTAAAACGTTATTGTTTTAGAGAAATTTTAGTTTTACTGCAAAATTGAGTGACAAGTACAAAAATTTCTCTAAAATCTCTTCCCCCAGCACCTCCTCCATTGTTGATATCCCATAGTATCATGGCAATTTCTACAAATATTGGATATCAATTATTGAAGCATTATTGGTACTCAAAGACATTTTGCATTAGGGTTCACATTTGTGTTTATATTTATATGGTTTTTGACACATATGATGACATGCATTTGCCATTACAATATCATACAGAATAATGCCATTGCCCTAAAAATCATCTGTGCTTTGTGTGTTCATCCCTCTGTTTCCTCTAATTTCTGGCAATCACCAATCTTATTTTCTCTATAGTTGCCTTTTCCAGAATGTTAGTTAGAAGCATATAATATGTAGATTTTTGGAATTGATATATTTTATTTATTAGTATATATTATTAGTATATATTAGTATATATATTAGTATATATTAGTATATACATAAATATATAAATAATATACATATTAGTATATACTATACTATACTATACTATACTATATACTATACTATTAGTATATATTAGTATATATATATATATATATATATATATATATGTATATTAGTATACATTTTCACAACTTGATAGCTCATTGTTTAGAAATTCTGGATAAGATTCCATTGTCTGGACATACCACAGTTTATTTTTCCATTCATTGGCTGAAGGACAATTTTGTTGCTTTCAAATTTGGCAAATATGAATATAACTTTTATAAATATTAGTGTGTAGGTGTTTTGTGGATGTACATTCTCAGTTTATTTGGGCAAATACCAATGTCTTGATTGCTGTATTATATACTTGAGAGCATTTTCAATACTGTAGGGAAACTACCAAACTGTCTTCTAAAGTGTTTGTACCAGTTAGCATCCTTTTCTCCCTGAACAAGGAAGAATTCTTGTAAATGTACATCCTTGTAAATATTTGGTATTGTCAGAATTTTGTATTTTAGCCCTTTTAATATATATGTGCCTGCAGCCATAGCACTGTGGCATCTGATCTCGTCAGATTTCAGAATCTAAGCAGGTTGGGGCCTCGTTAGTACGTGGATGGGAGACCACCTGGGAACACCAGATACTCTAGGCTTGGAAAAAGGACCCAGCAACTCACTCTCCAAAATCAATCTGCCATTCAAAACCCTATGAATAGCACAGAAGTACTGACAGTAGTGGTTTGCCTGTTGTACACAGGGTCACTATGAGTTGAACACCAACTCCATGGCACCTGATAACAACAACAATATGTATGTAGGAGTGCCAGATCAACATTTTATTTTATAATAATCTAAAGATAATCTTTTCAATATGTTTACTTGATACAAGTATACCTTCTTGGGAGAGGTGTTCATTCAATTACATTTCTCCCTTTTAATCAGGTTATTAATTTTCTCAGGGTTGAATTTTAAAAATTTCTTATTAACAGTCTTTTAGCAAATGATCATGCAAATATTTTTTCCAGTCTATAGCTTCTTCTTAATCCCTTGCTATTGTACTTCAAAGAGAAGTTTATTATTAAACTGATTGATTATTATAGCTAATCAAGTATTTATTTCATGGATTGTGCTCTATCTGAAAGGTCATTGCCATACTCAAGGTCATTTAGGCTTTCTTCTATTTTATTTTCTAAGAATCTTACAATTTTGACTTATTTTTTTGAGAAATATAGAAGACATGAGTCTAGATTCTTGCTTTTTTGCATATATGGATATCTGTTTGCTACAGCATCATTTATTAAAAAGACTACTTTGGCTCCATTGCATTGCTTTTTCTCTTTTGTCAAAGATCACTTGTCAATAAATATATTGGTCAATTTCTGGGCTCCCTATTCCCTTCTGTTGATCTATTTGTCTATTCTTTCACCAATACCTTATTACATCCATTACTGTGGTTTTATAATAGGTCTTGAAGTAGGTTAATGTCAGTCCTCTGACTTTTTCTTCTTCAATATTGGGTGGGCTAGCCCTTATTTCTTGAGATGGAGACATAGACTTACTGATTTTAGAGTCTTTTTGCTGATATTGTTGTTGTTAGGTGCTGTTGAGTCGTGGCCTACTCATAGGGACCCTTATAAGGTTTTCAATGGCTGTTTCGGGATTGCCTCGGGAGTGGGTTGCCACGTCCTTCTCCCGTTTTGCTGATATATGCCCTACAAATTTCCTTTGACACACTGTGTTTACTATATTTTGTTACAGTTTATTTTTCAGTTTATAAAATTAAAAAAATTATCTTGAGGTTTTTTGACCCATGTGTTATTTATATGTGTGTTGTTTAATCTCCAAGTATTTGAAGATTGTTCCCCCAATATTTCTATATTGATTTCTATTATAAATCTTTGTGTACCGAGAACAGACTTTGTGTTATATCTATTCCTTTAAATGCATTAAGGTATGTTCCATGGCCTAGAATGTGGTCTATCTTAGTGTTCCATGTAAACTTGGAAAGAAGGTATAATGTAGAGTTATAGTATAGTATAGTATAGATCTATAGATGTCAATTGATTGCTTGTGGAGTTAAGTTCTACTATATCTTTTTTCATTTTTTGTTTGTTGGTGTCTGTCCATTTCTAAATAGAGTAGTATTAGAGCCTCCAACTATAATAGTGGATTTCTTTTCTTGATTCTATTAGTTTTCTGTCAGTGTTTGCCAGAGGACACATTACAACAGTCAACTTACTATACATGTGACACTGATTATAGTTACAATGAAAGACATTCATGTATATACTTGTATAAAGAGGAAGGTAAATTCATCTAAATAATGTAACATTTTAGTTTATTGTCAGCTAAGTTACTGATAAGGTACTGATGAAGGCAAATTTCTGGTGTGGTTTGATAATCTCTGGATAAGGTAGATTGATCTGGGGGAGTATATAAAAGAAAAACATCATTTTCCTGAATTTTCACAAAGTTAGTTAGGACTCACTTGAAAGTGATAATGAAACTAGATCTGAAAATTGAGGACAACTAAATCATTGATTTATAGAACCCACTTTTCATTAGGAAAGAAACCCAGAATCTATTAGCTAACTCATTATTAAAATCAAATATTAAAATTTGAGGCAGATGAGATTAATAATCTTTTCAATTGTCTAAAAAGGATTAACCTAGATATTTTCTTACCCCATTTATAAGCCATAAATGTGGAAATAGGGTTTAATTGTTTTCCAAGAGTTTAAACTTTGAGCTAAGGAAAGTAAATCATCACCATGTAACTTGATGGAGGTATTTGGGAATATGGACCAACCTCTAAATCTTTCCCCTTCATCAGATAGCACATTATGGGGAAATCAAAGATTAACAGGGGATCATTAGCCAGAGATCTCAGGTTTGTGGTCATACTTGTTAGGTGCTTTTGAGTCTGGTCTGACTCATAGAGACCCTGATACAGTTTTCAATGGCTGATTGTTTCAAGATTGCTTCAGGAGTGGATTGCCACATCTTTCTCCCATTTTCAGGTACTGGGGATCAAACCCCAGTCCTCAGAGAGTGAAGAGCAGCACTCTAACCCCCAGGCTCATGGCCATATTAATGAATGTGAAAATATAACAAGAGAATCTTTCAACACATTACACACTGGTAGTTATAAAGGAAAAATAAAATAGTGCTCTATTATGTAGTTAACCAGGGCTGAGCTTTAGCTCAGTTGGTAAAGTGCTCTCTGCAGTCTCTGAGGTCCTGAGCTCTATTCCCAGCACAACAAAAGTTGGGAGAAAGACCTGCAGCCCATCCCCAAACAATCCTAAAACAATCAGCCATTGAAAACTCTATGAATAGTAAAGAAGCAGTGACATAGTACTTGGCATGGCACAGTGTCAGAGAGTGTTTCATTCTGTTATACATAGGGTTGCTATGAGTTGGACCTGACTCCATGGCACCTAACAACACAAACAACATGGAAAGTCCTGTGTTATAAAAACTAATGTGATATTATTGCTATCCAACTAGCCAGCTCCATCAATAGTTAAGACTAGTAAAAATATATTTGTCATATTTCTAATATATTCTCTATTATGAACCTTAATGGAATATTCTCTAAGTGCTCTTCTTATATTATTTGTATTTGTGATGGGCGTTTTTATTAGAGGTGTAATTGAATCCAATTTGCCACCTTTGAAATGAATGTTACTTGGGAAAACCGCACATAAAGTTTTTGAGTTATTTGTCTTTGTTTACTTTCCACTTTCCATTTCAATTCTGTTATTTAATCTTGCTGCCACCATATCTTTGATAAATAGTTGCTAATGAAATTTAAAATAGAGTAACAATAGAAACAATTCATTATCACAACTGACTCTATACTCAGTCCAATGATGTAGTCTAATGGCTATCAAGTCATTCACTTTGATAACCTTAGTGACAACAGATTTAGGGGGACCTTTAGTCATTTGTTTAAAAAATGAACTAGCGTGGATGAAGTGAAGTTTTTAGGTGAAAATAACCTCATAATGTTGAAAGAAGCTTGAATACAAAGTAAAGATAGAGTCTAACAGTGTCTTTATGTGTTATCCATTGATTATATTATAAGAAGTAGGTCTATTCTCTGCAATTTTGAAATTCTCTAACTGTCCATAGAAGAGTTCTAGAAATCGCATGTAATTGTTCTAACAAGATAAAAACAAAGACCACTACAGGAAAAGTTTCTATCTTAAACAGAACTGGAACCCAAGGACATATAGAAAAATACTACAAAGTAAAAGATAGAGAAGATTTGGATGGGAAACTTAGATGAGAAGAAGGGGAGGGGGGGAAGCATGGGGGGTAAGGGGTAACCTGTATGAATAATGTTTATCAAATTGCATATATGAAAATTGTCACAATGAAAAGCATGTCAAAATGAATCACATTATGATGTACATTAAAAATTTCTAATAAAAAAAGAGTTTCATTTATTCCGCATTCCTTGAGACTGTCAGGTGGCATTTTGCTTATCTGACAAACTGACTGGTGTTCTGTGAATAATAGTACTGACAAGACTATCCAGGAGGATCAAACGAACACCTCTAATAATGGAGTCTCCCTGCAGCCATAGCACTGTGGTGTCCAATCCTATCAGACCTTGAAAGTTAAGCAGAACGAGTCCTGGTTAGTATTTAGATGGGATATCCCTGGGAACACCTAGGAGAAGGACCCAGCAACACACTCCTAAAAAACAATCAGCCATTGAAAACCCTATGAATAGCAGGGAAGCACTAACAATGATGTTTCATCTGTTGTGCATAAGGTTGCTATGATTCGGACACAGACACAAAGGCACCTAACAACAACAATAGTGGAGACTAGACTGCAGAATTCATATTGAAAACAAATAGGACACCCAGCATCTCTGGAATGGTACAATTTAGGAGGTCTATGTAATATCAACCTCCATGATGAGGAAAAAATGTGATAAAAATTGATCAACTATAGGGAAAGTTACTCCTTAGATTTTTTTTATTTATTTCAGTGTTACATGCAGAGTTTTCCAAAGATATTTTTCTCAGATGATGTATTATCTTCGATTTCTTATAGTTATGACCTTAACTGTTGATATTAAGGAGATAGAGATGATGATTTCCTTCAAGAATCTATAGCCCCTGTGCCAAGAGAATTCCATTGATGATCCATGGGAAACCTCACAAGTTACACAAAATTCAAGAGCTGTCAGCTCCCTAGAGGAATTGCTTATGTCCTGGATTGTCCCCTTATTCTGACTACAATGCCCTCTATTCAAACTGATGGGAATGTTTAGAACATTTTCCTAAGCTATGAAGTCTTCAGAGTTGGAAACTCTTAAAGCTATGCTGCCCACAATATTAGTTTATTGTGTAAGTTTGCTTGCACAATAATAAAGTTCTATGTAGTAATCCAAATAATTACAAACTAATTTGTGATAATCATTTTCAAATTAATTACAAATTAAACACCCAGTCTTCCATAATGCATAGCATCATACATGGCAGGAAATAAATTACACTATTAAAAATCAGCTGCATCATTTTAGGAATGCCATTTGACACTACTGGGATTCTAATTAGAAAATAATAGTAGCTGGACACATGATCCTTAAGCCCACTGTTTTAGAAGTACTACTTGTGTTAAAAACAAAAATTAGTTATCTCTACAGAGAAATTCTTGAGAGTCAAACTTCTTGGAATTTGAGATAATCTAAGATTTGAATAAAACTTTTCCCCCTTTTTATATCTACAATCATAGTGTTACTTCAAAGGATTATTTACATATTCACAAATTCATCTATTTCTGAAAATAGCATTTGGGCTTCCCACTGAGAGAAAAGATTTGCAATTCCTCTCATATATTAGACAAAGCAAAATGAAATCTGAGAAAACTCAAGCATTCACCTATAGTAACCAATTTGCAAAAGTGCTATCTGGAATCTGTCTCCTGCTGAGGCTCTAATGTCCAATTTCTTCGACAGAGGATTTACACATGACGTATGATAATGTTTGGGAAGGAAATTAACATAGTCATAGATGGAACAAATATAGAGTATCTCAAATTAACTACAGAGCAATTACAATGACATTGTGCACCATACAATAGTCCATTAAGCAATATTAGATCACCAGCTTCCTTGGTTCCTGGCATTATCGTCGGGCACAAAACTTATTTAGTAGCATTTTGTGCAGCATTTGGGATTTTACATGTGCCAGGGCCTTAGGCCTGCCTGAGACTCTGAAATGCATTTATAAACACACACACACACACACACACACACACACACACACACATCATTACAAACACTAATGTATTTCTTTACTTGTAATTTCTTATTTATATTATACAGCACTCTTTGCTCAGCTTATGTTTGTAATAATCATATGTATTGATATATTTAGAATTATAGTAAGAAACCTTCCTTTAGTTATTATATAATGAATTTTACTATAAATATACAATATATAAAATCGTTTCATATATAATCATATTATGTTCTTGTATGTCATGTAAACTGAAAAAATTATGGAGAAATCTTTTCAAGAAAGTTTATCACACTATTAAATTCTCTGTTATCATACTGTTTCCAAATAGAACTTTTATCCAAATCCTCATGGATGATATCTTTATTTGATTTGTGCGAAACAAACATAGCTTTCTCTTATGTGTAATTCCAAAATAACAACTTTCATGCCCTGGAAGAAAATTTATGCACACAATAATATATTGTTGTTGTTAGGTGCCATCATGTTGGGTCTGACTCAGCACAACCCTATGTACAACAGAGTGAAATACTCCTCAACACTGTGCCATGCCTAGCACTATTTCAGTGCTTCTCTGCTGTTCATAGGATTTCCAATGGCTGATCATTTGGGGATTTTTTCAGGAGTGGGCTGCTAGGTCCTTTTCCCTAGCCTGCAGCTCCTGGTATTCCCACATTGTCTCCTATCCAAGGACTAAACAGGCAGACTCTGCTTAGCTTCTGAGATCAGGTGGGATCCAATGCCAGGGTGCTATAGCAGCAGACCAAAATAATAATAACATAGAAGTTTCTTTTATATGTAATGGTTACTTTTATACTTCTTTCCTGTGTGAAGAAAATTGGTACTCTTATACATATATGTCCACATATCCAATTAAAATATAAAATCACAAAAGATATTGGACTGTTCATCACTATCTTTTTAACACCTAGAATAATTTCTAGCCCCCAAGAGATCTTCAATAAATGTATCTTTTATATTGGGGAAGATGCCTACTTGAAAGGTCAGTGAGAGAGGCAGATGCTATCAGTGAATATCCTATCTGCAAAACACATAGTGCTCATAAAATAAGCCCCTTGTCACCTACCTTCCTAACCAATGTCACAAATTATTTAAGTCTAGGGCTAAGGCATATCAGAAATCTGAAAATAGTCACAACTATCTATAGCTTACTAGAATTATAAATCAGCATTACAGTAAGCTCTAAGAGAATTAGGGGAACAGAGTTAATAAACAAAATAAAGATCTTTGCTGAGCATCAGATTGTGGTTCTCTTTAGGAAAAGACCATTCTCTTCCAACTATTACGTTTTCCAGAAGCAAAACTCAAAGGTTAGAATTTCACTGATTGGCCTATGCCAAGCAAGCTAACAAATACCAGTGATTTTGATACTATCTTCTAGCCTCTTTCTTTGCTGCCATCAGAAGTCTATCTCCTTTGAATTATCTATCCCTTTCTACCAAATTGTACATTTAGTATGAAGCATCAATTTGAATAATATCATTGTTTAACTGAACTGATGAGTTCTTCCAGCTGAAAGTACTTAAAGCATATATTCGCAGTTGCAGATATACTAAAATTATTTTGTTATCATTAAGTTTAACATCTTCAAAGTGGAATTCGCCTTAATGATGGGAATGGAGTGCAGCATCAGACCTCCAGTTACTGATGGAGCATAACTCAAAATGAGAAAAAAACGCAATGGCTGAAACAATGGGCTCAAACATAAGATGATCATGTACATGGCACAGTGTTGGGTAGTGTTTCTTTCTGTTGTACATAGGGTTGTTATGATTCAGACCCAACTCGATGGCACCCAACAACAACAACAAGTTCAACAAACACAGCTACAAGGATAACTTATATTTAAACAGAAAACACATAAGAATGAAAAATTTTTAGCTTCATAATAAGTACCACACCATAGTCTAAAATCCAGACCCCTGGAATTCTGGCAAGCAGCCCCTGGGTAAAGGGTTCTTAGGTAGATGGAATGGATTAGCATTGCCCCTAATTTGATACTTCCAATGCTTCAGTGTCTGGATAATATCTCATCCTTGAATTCTTGCCCATTAAGCCTATCTTCTGCTGCCCAGTCATAAACTTGAATAGAAGAAAGTTGTTGTTGTTGTTGTTAGGTGCCATTGAGTTAAGTCCAACTTATAGTGGCCCTATGTATGTTGTTGTTGTTGTTGTTGTTGTTGTTGTTGTTGTTGTTTCAATGTATAGCACATTGAAACACTTTCTGATTCTGTGCCAGGCACATTATCTTATTTATGTTAAAGCCCATTGTTTCACACACTATGTCAATCCATCTGGTGGAGGGTTTTCCTTTTTTTTTTTTTTTTTTTTTGCTGACCTGTCTCTCTCCCAAACATGATGTCTTTCTCAAGGGATTGGTCTCTCCTGACTACATTTCCAAAATATGTAAGACGCAGCCTAGACATCCTTGCTTCCAAGTAGCACTCTGGTTGCACGTCTTCCAGGACAGATCTGTTGGTTCTTTTGGCAGTCCATGGTATATTCAATAATCATCTCCAGCACCATAATTCAAAAGCATCAATTCTTTTCCTGTCTCCTTTGTTCAATATTCAGCTTTCACAATAATATGGCATGACTGAAAACACCATTGCATGAGTTAGGCACACATTTGTCTTCAATGTGACATCTTTACTTTTCAATACACTAAAGAGATCTTTTGCCACAGCTTTTCCCAAAATAATGCATTTTTTGATTTCTTGACTGCTGCTTCCATGGGTGTTGATTATAGAGCCAAGAAAAGTAAAATCATTGACAACCTCAATCTTTACTCCATTTATTGTGAAGTTGCATACTGACCCAGTTGTAAGGATTTTTGTTTTGTTGTTGTTCAGTCACAATCCATACTAAAGTTTATGATCTTTGATCCTCGTAGTAAATGTTTTAAATCCTCTTCATTTTTAGCAAGCAGAGTTGTGTCATCTGCATAATGCAAGTTATTAATGAGTCTTCCTCCAATCCTAATGCTGCATTCTTCCTCATAAAGTCCAGCTTCTTGGATTATTTGCTCAGCATATAAATTGAAGAGATTGGGTGAAAGTATACAGCCCTGATGCACACCTTTCTCAACTTTAAACCAGGCAGTATTTCCTTGTTCTATTCAGAAAACTTCCTCCTGGTTCATGGACAGATTCCTCATGAGTACAATTAGGTGCACTGGTATTCCCATTTTTCAAAGTGTTTTCCATGATTTGTTATGATCCACATGATCAAATGCCTTCGCATAGTCAATAAAAAATAGATAGACATCTTTTCTGATATTCTCTGCTTTTGGCTAATATCCACCTGATATCAATAATGATGTCCCTGCTTCCCTGCCCTCTTTTGAAACTGGCTTGATTTTCCTGCAACTCCCTGTCTACATACTGCTGCAGTTGCTCTTTGAATGATCTTTATTAAAATTTTGCTTGTGTGTGATATTAATGATATTGTCTGATAGTTTCCACATTCAGTTGGGCCCCCTTTTATGGGAATAGGCACAAATATGGATCTCCTCTAGCCAGTTGGCCAGGCAGCTGTTTTCCAAATCTGTTGGCATAGACATGTTAACACCTCCAGTCAAATGGAAAGCCAGAACTGTACATGTCCTCTTTCATCTGAAATAAGGAGGTATAGATGGAAACCAGAGGCTAATTTAGAAAAAGCATGAAATGTTTATTTTCCATGGCAAGAAGAAAGTAATATCTTTACAACAATGTCAACAAAGATATTTAATTTAGATGAACATTGTGTTCTGGAATGTTCCACCCCTATATCTGGGATAAAAAAAAAAGCCATTCTTTGATTCCATAAATATTCTTCACCTACTACCTCACTATCAATTACCGGACATAAATAGAATACTCGCCTGGATGTTGGAAAGTTCTCGATCTAATGGGTCATAATGAGCATAATGTGAAAAGTGCTGAAAGCTATAAATAGGAAGCACAGAGAAGAGGCAGCTATCCAGCCTCACCATGCTAAGAATGCTGCTTAGACCTAAGTTGAGATTTTAAGGAAGAGCTGATATTAGTTAAAGAAACATAAAGAACATAGGCAGCTTGGTGAATGCCTGTAATCCTAGGGACTCAGGCTAAGACAGGAGGATTGTGAGTTCAAGCACAGAGGCAGCTTTTGAAATTCAGTGATACTCTGTCACAAAAAAAAAAAAATAAAAAAGTACTGAGGATGCAGCTCAATGGTAGAACACTTGCGTAGCATGCACAAGTCCCTGGGTTCAACCTCCCAGTCCTACAAAGCAAAAGAAAAAGATTTTTTTTAAATGGTACTGGAGGTTGAACCCAGGGCCTTGTGCTTGCATGTTTTGCAAGTGCTGGCCTACTGAGCTGCCGCCTCCAGCCCATTATTTTACTTTTTGAGACAGGTCACACTAAAATTGTGCAGACTGCCTCTGGTCTCCAACTTGTGATCCTCCTGACTCTGCCTCCAGACCCACTGGGATTACAGCTGTGCACCACTGTGCCCAGCAAGAAAAAGATTTAAAGAAAACAGAGTATGGCATGCAGAATTGAGAATAAGCATGAAAAACATGAAGAATTTCAATTACTTTACTGAAATATCACATGCATATATAGGAGAGAAGAAGGAAGCTCAATGTATAGAAGAATGTGACTAACACACAGGATCAAGAAGAACTTTGGCAGGCATTTGTGTTGATCATATAACTCATAATATATGTATATACACATTACATATATAGGGACACATATCTATATATATGCATATCCATACATGTATATATATGTATAAATTTGTATATCGATGTATTTATATATTTTTGTAAACACCTATACACATAAACAAAACAAGAAATAAAGATTTTATCTTAATTGTACATTTGTATGATCAGCATCTAAACCATAGCCTGGAAAATAGTTGTTGTTGTTGTTAAGTGCTATCAAGTCAGGTCTGACTCATAGGGACCCTCATAGGGTTTTCAATGGCTGAGTGTTTCCAATTGCTTCCATTTTTGCGGTGCTGGGGATTGAACCTGGGTCCACCAAAAGTGCAGAGTGACAATCTACCAAGGAAACTAAACTCCAGTCCTGGCAAATAGTAGCAGTTAAAAAATATTCATTGGTGGAAAGATAATAGTATCGATAAACAAATTTACTCTCATAGCAATAATCACCAAAATAGCAATAATACTTGTGATTTCAATGTTACCTAAATAGATAAATCTCTCTCACGTCAAAAGTAGGTAGGAATAGAACATTAAACAAAACATAATTGAATATTTTCACATTAACTTTTATGTTTACTTATATACATACACATTATATATCTTCTACTTTATGTGAGCTGTTGTGATCCTTTAAATGATTTAGTAGTTTTCTTTTTTTGATTCAAAAATGTCTTTCTCTTCTGGGTGCTGTGGTGCATGCCTGTAGTCCCAGCTACTCAGGAGGCTGAGGCAGAAGTACCACAGGTTTGAAGCCAGAGATATTCTGCACAACTTACTGAGACTCTGTCTCAAAAAATAAATAATAAAAAACTTAAAAAGGGAGTGTGGCTCAGTGGTGGAGCACTTGTCTATCATGCATGAGGCCCTTGGTTCACTTCCCAGTGCTACAAAAAAACAAATAAACAAATAACAACAGAAACAAGTCTATCCCTGTCATAGAGATGGAAACTACAAAAATGATACTTGTCATGCTTAGTGAAAGGTAAAGAAGAGGCAGAATTATTATTTACTCCTTGGGTGCCTTGGAAAAACATAGAGCCCCTAAGACAATTTGTGAAACTAGAGTAAATTTCTTCTGTGGTTAATGTTCTATGCCATTGTTTAGTACAGAAAGTAGTCCATCTAATGAAAGTGGAGTTTGAAACTATGAAGTATCTACCTCAAAGGGCTTGGATTTTCTTATGCTCTTTTCGTGGATATCAGAATTCCAAAACATCTAGGTCTCTGAATTTCCTTACTTCACCTTCAACATTTTAATGTGGCAGGCTCATTTTTATAAGATATAAAACTGCAAATTAAAGAATTAATTATGCCCATTTAAACAAATAACAAAATATTGTCATTACTTCACAATATACTTCCCAGACCACTATATGGATCTTTAAATAAATGGACATCAAGAAAGCATTTCTCAAAATTTCCTAGGAACTTGTTTCCCAGTATTATTTACTAACTTCACAATGTTCAGTAATAACGTTATTCAATGTTTTGCTCTTTTTCTCCTCCTGTTGTGATTATTTTTTCACAAATGGTGGAGACCAAAGGGAGCAAAGAGGCATGAAATTGAAAACAAAGTTAATTTACAACCTCATTCCTTTTCTGTCTTATCCTAGCTACTCCCTTTGTACTCCCTGAAAAAAAGATAACTTACATGAATATGCTCTCAACAAATCAACCTAGTTTATTTTTTTCAAAAAATCATACACAGTTCAATTAATTTTAGACTTAAAAATACATTATGAGTGTTTAAACATGTGGGGAAAAGAATCTATAGTGGGAGACAGAAGAAAATCTGCACTGGGAGACCTGGCTTATGCAATTTTCTCTATCTTATTGAACAGTTTATCAGTCACCTGCCTTCTTGAAGATGTAATTTCTCCACTAAATTTAGAGTACAGGATCATCAAATGATGTTTAAAGATCTTCTCAACTGTGTACTTTTTGACACTAATACTCTTCTGTGACTTTTTTTTTTTTTTGGACATATGTACGATTTGACCTTAAGTCATCTGTTGATGCCACAGGAATTGTCATGTAATGAGAGACCCTTGCCAAGACAGCTCCTTCCCATGTTCATACTGATAAGTGATATTATCTAAGATTAAAACCTAGGTAGAAGGCATTCTTCCTTCTCTACACTCTTTTCAAATGCATCTAGCAGAGTCAACCAATGCACTGTATCCATAGAACTCTTAATATTAAGTTGATAAGGTCACTCTCTTCACTGTAAGAAAGGACAGGAAAAGAAACAGAATAAGAAAGTTTGGGCAGAAATGAGTCAAGAAAAGCAAAAAGGCCTGATGGGATCAGGGATAAGGTCTATTTTTTAATCTGTTTCTTAAAACTATCTGTGGTGGCAATAAAAATCATTCTGGTTTCCATGTTTTGTTTTGTTTTGTTTTTGTTGTTTGTTTGTTTGTTTTTGTTTTTTCTGTACTTGAAGGTTGAACCCTGGGCTTTGCACATACTTTGCAAGCATTCTATAACTGGACTGCACCCCCTGCCCACTTTTTATATTTTATCATGGTATAGGGTTTCACTAAGTTACACAGGCTGCCTTTAACCTCGAACCTGAGATCTTCCTGTTTCCCCTTCCTGAGTCACTGGGATTATAGGTGTGTGCCACCATGTTTAGCTTCTAAAGTAATTTTTTACAACACTCCCAAAGTATGTTGCTAAACAACAATGCAGCTACGTGAAATCCATATATTAAACATGAAGGACAAACATGGCATCAACTACAGATTTTGTCTGTATATCGCCAAGCATCACTGTATTTCCTTGTTGTCAGAGATTTATTACTCATGGAGAAGTAAAAACACCAGCAACAGCATAACACCGTTTATTAATACATTACAGTATGTCAAGTGCTATGCTCTTTCTTTATGAGCGCTCACATTTGAGCCTCATAACAGCCCTATGAATAAACTATCCTTCCAAAAAAGAAAAAAGGAGAAAGAGATGACATCCGAGAGTTAGGAAGAGTAAATTCACATGTCTAAATTGGAGTGTCCAAACATGAAGCAAAAATAGAAGATAAGACTGTATCCATTGTCACTTGCTCCAAAGCACAGGAACACCACACTAAAACTTCAGAGAGAAGAAAGGAAAATTTGGAAGAATGAGAGAGACTAATGAGTGGAAAGAAATGTGTAAAAGGATGTCAGGTAGTAAGAAGAGCTAAGAGACAGGAAAGCAACATGCAGAGGAGGTGATATATTTTAGGTCATGCTCTTGAAAGTGCCAATCACAGTGGCTACTCTGTGTTGACTACTCTATTTCTAATATTTTTCTACATTTCAACTATGCATTGTTGTTGTTAGGTGCCGTCGAATCATGTCTGACTCAAAGTGACCCTCATAGAGTTTTCAATGGCAGATTGTTTCGGGATTGCCTTGGGAGTGGTTGCCACATCCTTCTACCATTTTTGTGGTACTGGGAATTGAACTCAGGACCTCAGAGAGTGCAGAGCAGCGCTTTACCAACTGAGCTAAATCCCAGCCCCCAACTATGCATAGTATACATATTATTAAACTACATGTACCCTGGGCATGATCAGTTCAGCTACTGAGGAATAGATTCCTGCCTATGTGTTATGCTTCTCAGGGCATAAGGCAGCCTTGGGACAGAGATACTCCATACAAAGTGTCCCTAATATGTCTTCCAACTATGGTTGGTGTGCAAATTTATATCATCAGAACTCTATCTTAGTGTTTTGGTGCCCAGGAAAATTTAAATCCTCTAATGAAGGGAAGTTTCTTTTTTGGCTATCTTCATGATTTATAATATAGTGTAGTGAAGGTTCTGAGATGAAAAATATTAAAGAGAGAAATGTATTGCACACTAATAGGCAAATTGTGGTTTCACAGTGGCAAAGCTGGGAAAACACATAATAGTTACATGCATATACATGGATAAAAATTAAGCATTTAGCCACACATTTCTTTTCAGTTAAAATCTAATACCTTTAAAATCTAAGGGTTTCTACAGTGCAAAAACAACATGTTTCCAGCCAGGCTTGCTGGCCCATATCTATAATTCCAGCTCTTGGCAGGCCAAGGCAGGAAAGGAAGATCACAAGTTTGAGGCCAGTCTGGGCTACATAGTGGGTTCAAGGCCAGCCAAGGCTACTTAGTGACACTTTTTCTCAAAAACAAAACCAAACCAAAACAAAAAGAACAAGTTTCCTTCCTTGTTAAAGATTCCCATCTCAGTCACATACAAATATTAGTTGTGTTTATGTAAAACAGTTTGACTGAAACATGTATCCTCAACAAATCTGCAAGTATAAATATTGAAAAAAAAGGACAAAACTCCTTTTACATAGCCCTCAATTAAATTACAATATTAAGCAGGCTGTAGCAGGAGTCCATTAAAGATTTAGTTACCTTCTGTGGTGAACATTAAGAAGCTATTACTCAAATTCTATTTAAACTGTTAAAAGGAATTAAAATGTATAAGAAAGACCATTACATATCATGAGCTAATTTTCTAAGGAAAGCTTAGTAGCTGATAGATTGTTTAAGCCTCTCCAAGGTTTTAGTTTCATACTCAATAATTCAGAGATGGGAACAGGGTCATGTTGATTCATAATTTGCTCCCGTCCATCTCTAAGTGCAATAATGCTGTGAGGGAGAGGGAGCCTTCATTTTCCATTCTGTATCTAAAGCTGTGCTCTCCAAGTTAAACTCAGCAATTCTCAGCAAGAAAGTGATGTGTTCTCCCAGGGCGCACAGCTAACTCATCATTTGTATGCTCTGATTCCTAACACTATACTCTTGCACTATGCCATGCAGCATCTTCCTGCTTTGAAATCATTGCCAAGGACAGAGAAGTTAATTTTCTTTTATTAGCTTAGAAAACTTGTATCCTCTTTCCAGAAAAGATATTAGGAATGTAGGATTCTGTCCTTTCAATTTTATTTCTGAAGAAAACTTGTTTTAAAAAGTTTCTGATAACCTGCTTTCACCACCTTGAATATTATTTGTGTTCAGTAGAAGAAAAATATTCTTTCTCCTTCATGTGCTCTCATTATTTTTAATTAAAACATCAAGGAGCAGCTAGGAGAAGAAAAAATTAAAAGGAAACTGCTATAACTGTAAAGTAACTCTAAAAGAAAGCCATCTTAAAGAAATATGGATGATGTTGTTTAAAATAAAAATATTCTTGTGCTTTCTGTGTTTTCACTTATAATAAATGCTCATTTATAAATTGTCAGAAATCATTAATTGGTAGCATCTGTTATGTGATCAGCATCTCTGTAATGAGAAGAGAATCCAATAATATGACTTTTAATGCACTGTATGGATTTTAAATGTAACTGTTTAAACTATAGAAAATCTTCTTTGCTTTGAAAACTTTTCATTCGGAAGCAAATATATAGTGCTTATATTTCAATAATGAGAAAA
>VMDO01010977.1:37610-69115 GCA_007922755.1 Pedetes capensis
TTTTTTTTTTTTTTTTTTTTTTTTTTTTTTTTTTTTTTTTTTTTTTTTTTTTTTTTTTTGGTGGTGGTGGTTCAGTGGCTTAAACCTAAGGCCTTACACAAGCTAGTTAGGTGCTCTGCAATTGAGCTACATTTCCATCCCCAATTCCTCATTAAAAAGCACTTGTTTTAGTTACTTTTCTCATCGCTGTGATAAAATACCTGACAGAACAATTTAAGGGAGAGGTGATTTATTTTGGCTCATGATTTCAGAAGGTGTGATCCATGGTGACTTAGCTGCTTTGCTTGGGCAGAACATCATGGTAGTGGGAATGTGTGACAGAGGAGTTTCTTTACCTCATTGCAGATAGAAAACAGAGACACAGGAATGGGCAAGGGATGAGATGCCCAAAAGGGACTACTCCAACCCCTGTGACATATTTCCTCCAGCTAGGCCCCACTCCTAAAATTTCCAGAATTTCCCAAAATTGCACCACCACCCAGAGACATAAACGTTAACACATGAGCCTGCGGTGGCTATTTTGTATTGAAACTATAGTAGCATCTTTAATTCCACTTAGAGTTACACCTTCCCCAACTTTCAGCCATATGATGTCAATTGCAGGGCCTGGATTACAACCAGTTATGCCCAATCAGCAAATTTCAAATTGTGATGACATCCATGGTTCTCAAACATTTGTGGAACCTCATATAGTGTATTTGGTTGTGTAACCACCCAAATGACATCTTCTGTTTGTAAAGGTTGTTCTTCAGTGAGTATCATGATAAAAATAATAACTATAAATTTGAAAGAATCAAGGTGAAACTGGAAATCAGAGTGAATTTGTCTGATACAATTCCAATATTTGAGAAATTATGCAATATCCACTGCATCTTATTAGCAGGTATAGTAATTTACAAATAAAAATATTTTTCTTTTAATTTATGTGTATTTTTTAAAAAAATATGCTATTAGGACATAAATGCTTATTAAGTTGTTTAAACTTAATTACTTAATATATGGAACTGTTATGTATTTATTTAGACCTAGAACGTGATAAAAGAGTTATTGATATAAAAGTATACTCTGACCTGAGTGAGTTTGGGTGCCAATGGGCCATAATGATTGATTTAGAATTAGCACAAGACAGAAATCCAGCCAGTGACACTTAGGACTACACACTCCATTCAATCACTGTGGAGATGTTTTCTTTCTGGCAGCAATTTTAGAATAATGAAGTGGAAAGGCCTTTGGATTCCTTTTCGTTCCTCCCTACCATAGTACCTGGGTGCAAAATAGGCCTTGCCACTTAGATAAACTGTCACTTATTGTTCTTAGGTGCTGTAAAGTCAGTGTCAGACCTCTAGTGACCCTACATACAACAGGAGAAACACAATTAGCTGTGCTTCTCTATTATCTGTTGGGTTTCCAATGGTGGATTGATTTTTGAAAGTGGGTTGCTGGATCCTTCTCCCAAGCCTAAAGTATCTGGTGTTCCCAGGCAGTCTCTCATCCAAGTACTAACCAGGCTCAACCCTGCTTAGCTTCTGAGATCTGACAAGATCAGATGGTACACTGCTACAGCTGCAGGCAACTGTCTCAGCTATTACTAATATACGAAGGTAAAACAACAAAGCTCACTATTTCTCTGGTAGTGTCTTCATTTGCAAGTTCAATTGCTGGCATAAGCAGACCCTACCTTATTACACTTTTGGCCATGATATGTACATAGCACTTATACCCAGCTGGCTTTGGCTGTGGAATCCTGAGTTTGGGGTAATGTTCTATTACTTCTATGCTTGTAAAATTTCCCTAACTAGTATGTATCCATGATATTTGGTTGCCTAGAGGCATAAATAACACAAGGCTTAGGCAAATTCAGTATGAATTTATTAAGTGTCATAGTGCTACCTTATTCTTTACTTGCTAGTAATCAGATAAAGCATTGGCTCAGTTTATATTATCATCATAAAATACAAAATATGTTAATTAATCAGCAAGTAATTGTTGGAATAACTCACATTACATGTAAATGACTTTTACATGACTATATAAATGATTGTGACTTCTACAAAGAGTTTCAAATTTAGTTTAAGATATAATTTCCCAGATGAAATATCATATAAAACAAAGAAATAGTAGAAGATTTTTAAGTGCTAAAATGTGTGTTGCTGATTAGGGCATCAGAATTAGAAGGAAGTTACATGACTAATATAAAATGGAACAACTATAGAAGATTTCATTTTAGATGTGTTTTATAAACATGGACTGAATAATCTTCCAACATGAGGCCATTAATGCAAGAGTGGCCATTAGGTGGTATAGGTCATTACATTCAGCATATAGACCATAACTTAATAATAGCTCTGCAAATAATAATTATAACAGACTTCTTTCCATAAGAGAGTTTATCTTCAAGAGTTGAATATTCTGTCTTTTGGAGAAAGCTCCTAGGATTTAAAGCAACTTTTCTATCCTAAATGTTGAAACCAATGAGCTTCTTTTTCATTATCTGAGCAAGGATGCCATATTGCTCAACTTTATAGGGAATCATTTACATGGAATATAATGACATAACCTTGCTTCCTGACTACCTATTGATTCTTTTCCTGCCCAGAATTTCCTCATTTATGAGATCTTGTTTACTGCTGATTTAAAGATGAACTCTTGTTTCTAAAGTATTTGACACTTCTTTGAACATTTTTTCCTAATTATGTAACAAAATCCAATCCTAGGAAAGATCTCATCAATATTCCTGTTTCCTTTATTCAATGTTCAGCTTTCACAACTGTATAATGTGGCTGAAAATACCATGGCAAGAGTCAGATGAACCTTTGTCTTCAATGTGACACTGTTACTTTTCAGCACTTTAAAGATGTCTTTTGCAACAAATTTTCCCAGTGCAATGCATCTTTTGATTTTTTTGACTACTGCTTCCATGGGCGTTGATTGTGGAACCAAGTCAAGCAAAAATCTTAGACAACCTCAAACTTTTCTCCATTTATCATGAAGTTGCTTACTGACCGAGTGGTAAGGAGTTTTTGTTTTGTTGATATTGAGGCATAGTCCATATTTGAAGACTGTGTTCTTTGATCTTCATCAATAAATGTTTCAAATTCTCTTCACTTTCAGCAAGCAGAGTTGTATCATCTGGATAATGCAGATTGTTAATGAGTCTGCCTCCAAACATGATGCTGCATTCTTCCTCATGCAGCTTCTCAGATTATTTGCTCAGCATTGAGATTGAAGAGGTACAGTGAAAGAATACAGCCATGATGCACACCTCAACTTTAAAACAGGCAGTGTTCCCTTGTTCTGTTCAAATGACTGACTCTTAGTCTATGTGCACATTCCTCATGAGTACAATTAAGTGCTCTTGTATTCCTATTCTTTGTCCTTGTATGCATAATTTGCTGTGATCCTCACAGCCAAATGCCTTTGTACAGTCAAGGAGAAGATTTGATGCTTTTGAATAGTGACCCTCATAGGGTTTTCAATGGCTGATTGTTTCAGGATTGCTTCCAGAGTAGATTGCCACATCCTTCTTCCATTTTTGTGGTGCTGGAGATCCAACCTGGTTCCTCAGAGAGTATGGAGCAGTGCTCTACCAACTGAGATAAACCCCAGCCCTACATCTTCAAGTATCTGATTTTTAAAAATATAAATAAGATACTTAAATTCTAAGAAGACAGATGGAGCATTCAGGCTTATTAATTCTTACAGTGTTCCACCTAAAGGATTCTCACTTCTTTGTTAGGCAACCTACTATGTGACTGCAAGTTCTAGTTGGTGAATTCTCCTGCAGATGGACCACTAAATGTATTTATGTGCAACATTTTCCTTTGGATTCAGTCCTAATTTTATTTGTGGAACACATTTATTCTTTCCTCTACATGATATTTCATTTCAGATTTCTTAGATAATACTAATTCAAAGATTACTTGCCTAAATACTTTGTTCAGCACTAGAAAGTACTATTTCCTTGTATATGGTCTTGTCTGTATCATCTGATCATAAATCTGTTTAACATACTTGCTGCCTTGGCATCCATTTTCAGGTCTGACATATGTTGTTTGAAACCCAATTGTACCCTGTCACTTGTGGTCTACTTAAGCTTCCCATTTGCGTGGTTGTGATATAGCTCATTACTTCCTCAACAGAAAAACCTGAAATTCAACACACTCCATGGGTGCTGAGCAACATAAAACTCAGTTGTTAACACCAGAGTCATGTAAATAAGATCCTCACTTTGTACATGTTTTCTTTAAACTAGTAAATCTATAAATCCATAAGAAAAGCTTCAGGAATGATACCCATGAGTCTTCATGTAATTCTTGCCCACAGAGCCTCTGTTTCCCTCCCTGCAAACTCCACACTTCCTATTGGCCCTCAAGGGCAATACTTTTCTCTCTGGGATCTGTGAGAAATACTTTTCTTCTGTTTAATTTATTTTGATTTTATTTCCTTATTGAGACTCACCTGAGTGAAACAACCAAACTTAACTTTACCCTGATAGAAGCTTTCCCAGAGAGTGACTATCTTGGCTGATGACCACTGTCAACAGAGAGTCCTCAAGACCAAATTAGAAGAAAATCACAACTCATCTGTTTCAGATTTACATATAAAAGCAACATGGATAGTCAAAAGTCTTCTCAATGGTAGAATCATTATATTTTTAAAAATCACATACTTGAAGATGTAGGGCTGGGGTTTAGCTCAGTTGGTAGACCACTGCTCCATACTCTCTGTGGACCCAGATTGGATCTCTAGCACCACAAAAATGGGAGAAGGATGTGGCAATCCACTCTGGAAGCAATCCTGAAACAATCAGCCATTGAAAACCCTATGAGGGTCACCATGAGTCAGACCAGACTCAATGGCACCTAACAACAACAACAACAACAACAACAACAACAACAACAACAACAGAAGATGTAGTGATGATGGTGTTAGGTGCCACAGAATCAGGTCCGACTCATACTGACCCTATGTACAACAGAACAAAACACTCCCCAGCACTGTGCCATACTTAGCAGTATATTACTGCTTCTCTGCTACTCATAGGGTTTCAATGGCTAATTGTTTCAGGATTGTTTCAGAAGTGGTCTCCCAGGTATTTCTCTCATTTTTGTGGTGCTAGGGATTGAACCCAGGATCTCAGATAGTGCAGTACAGCACTCTACCAACTGAGCCAAACACCAGTACAGAAGATATAATAGTTGACTAACTTGTTTTTTGTTGTAAAAGGACCTGGAAAATATTATGGAATGGCTGATGCCTAAAATGTGTCATAAATTTGAGGATGATCTTCATTCTTATCAGCTCATTTATATAAGTTACCATGATATACCACTGAAGTCCATAGGATAAGAGATGGGCTTTGCACTTAATTATGTAAGGACTTCAGTAGCACATCCTGAAGGAAAGCAAGTGGGCTGAGAGGCAGCAGACCAGGCCCAAAAGCATGGGGATGGGCAGCTATGTACAGTCAGTCTTCAAAGCTCATGTTGGATTAGGATAGACATAATTAGTATGATAGAGCCTAATACAAGGGGTCATTAGGAAGAATCATTAGCAATGCTCATGGCTAGGTGGTGTGTGTGCTAGTAATTGGGTTATAAGTGACTTTATGTATGAAGTAGATTCCAAGTTCTTGGGAATGAGGGATGATAACAATGAGTCATCAGGTCTGAGCTCTATTTAATCAGACTGATGCTCATAGGTCATAATTGTACTAAAGTCACAGAATAACAGCCAAAACTATTCTAGTGAGTAAAGGCAATGTTCAGGGCATCATATGAGATGAAAATGTCTAAGCAAATACTGTGGGCACATAGATCCTATGTGCATATAGTTATATGGGTCTATGGCAATTTCCACCTGTCATTGTGTATGGGGACTTCTAAAAAATAATCTGCCTTGGTAACTCTTAGTAGAGAACTGGGAGGTGGTGAACCTGTATGTTGAAGTCCCTGCATTTCTAGATAGTCATGAATGAAGAAAGTGGTAAAAAAAATGTTTCTATACAATGAATAGGTAGAATTAGAGATTGATTGGTATGGTGTAAGGAGCAAAAAAATTTCCCTTTAAAAACATTAAGAATTTCAGTATGGGGTATCTCTTTGAAGAGCCTCAAACTGACTTAAAATGGAATGTTTAATTCCATTCTTTTGCTTCATACATTGAGATACAGGATTTGGACGTCTGACTACATCTCATGAAAAAAGATAGCCTCTGCTTCCTTTGGAGCATAACAGAGTACAGAGCATGTAGTGGAAATGCCAACTACTTCATTCATGGTAAAAATAGCAGAATTGAGTAATTAAATGGCTATTGTACACAGGGGTTTCATGTTGATTTGTAATTTATAAAACTTCTTTCCATTGTTCAGGGGGCATAATATAGGAAAAAAGAAGTAGAAAAGCAAATTGACAATCTCTTTTTGGTATGGGGCCTTCACGGTTCAACTTCTTCAATGATGTTTTAGGTTTTTCAAGTAAGAGAGAGATAGGCAGGACAGCATAGTGATAGGCATAAATGTTCTGGGTCAGGAAGTTACTGAAAGGTCGGATTGGTTCTGTTTAACAGTGCCACTTCTGTAAAGATTTTTCTTAATTTCTTTAAAAAGTATTTTATGTCATCAGTGAAATTAGTTTCTAGTCATTCCAGAACAAATTCTTAATGACATTTCAAAATTGTTTCTTTGCTTCTATTCTATGGACCCAGTACCTGATTCAACTACTTTACCTCAGTCTTTCAATTCATAACTATCAATTACTTTTCTGCTTTTCTCAAATTTATTTAAATTTATTCTTGAAATATATATTCTTGGGTGGGAACTTGAAAAGGATTCTTTTGAATTTTCTGCAGCATTGCTTCAGATTAGGATTGGGGCATTCTGCAAACATACTCAATATTATGTCACTGGAATAGTAACTCACCCAGTACTACTGAAACGAAGCTGAGGAAATGGAGAAGCTTCCATTCAATATCCTCAGAGTTAATTTGGAGGGATAATTGAAGAGTCTATTTCCTGTATTTTCCAACAGACTATGTGTGGCTTCCCAGTTTACTTTGGAAGATATTTGCTTTACTACTCTGTACAACATCCAGGAAAACTATTTGTTACTGTCATTCAGGTAATTTGTCTCTAGTGAACAGAAGGGAGAAATTTCTTCTCATTTGTAAAAACAACAAACAGAAGAATCTGAAATACTTAAATACTGGCATATTTAATGGGAGTATAATGGTAGGAATAAACAATAATCATTCAGATTTAGGAACCCCTAATGTTGTTAAGCCTGCAGCCATACCACTGTGGTGTCTGATCCCATCAGATCTCAGAAACTAAGCAGAGTTGGACCTGCTTAGTACTTGGATGGGAGACTGCCTGGGAATACCAGGAGCTGTTGGCTTGGGATAAGGACCTGGTAACCCACTCCTGAAAAACAATCAGCCATTGAAAATCCGTTGAATACCAGAGAAGCACTGACAATAGTGTTTTGCCTGTGGTATGTAGTGTCCCTATGAGTCAGACATTGACTGTATGGCACCTAACAACAACAACAACAATAACAATGTGGTTAAGCTTCAGTTAATGATGAATTAAAGTCTTCATGCATTGCCTATGTTAGAGACAAACATGGTTGGATGCTTTATACACTCTTAGCATATGCTGAATCCATACTAGTATGACAGATGTCCTAAACACCATACATTTAAATCAGTGGATTAGAATCATCCTTTTGTCAAAAAACCACCATGAAAGATAGTTTGATTTTTAAATGCAGATTGGATTTCCTACTATCAGTCTGCTTTAGTATTTTGGGGATAAGACTTAAGACTTTATATTTTAAACAAGTACTCCTGAGGATTGTAAAGTATATATAAGTGTAGAAGTCCGTATTGACATCACCAAATCAAAACAAACATTTTCAACAGGACTTTTGAATGACGTGTAAAGTAAATATTTACACACACACACACACACACACACACACACACACACACACACACACACACACAGCTTTGAATCCCAAATGTCAACAGGAGAAAGACTGTGCCAAACAAGTATACCTCTCTCAAAATTTTCAGCTTGTTTGTTGTTATTGTTAGGAGCCATCAACTCAGGTCCAATTCAGAGCAACCCTATGTACAACAGAACCAAACACTCCCTGAATCTTTGCCAGTCACAGCATCTTTTTAATATTTAAACCCATTGTTGCAACCACTGTGTCAATCCATCTAGTTGAGGGTCTTCCGTTTTTTTTTTTTTTTTCAGTTGACCTGCCAGTCTCACAAATATGATGTCCTTCTCCAAGGATTGGTCTCTCTTGACAACATGTCTAGAATATATCAGACACAGTTTCCAAGGAGCACTCTGGCTGCACTTTCCTTAGGGCAGATATGTTGGTTCTTTTGGCATTCCATGGTATATTCAAGATTCACCTGCAGCATAATTCAAAAGCACTCATTCTTCTCCTCTCTCTTGTTCAATGGTCAGCTTTCACAACCATATGATGTAACTGAAAATACCATGACATGAGTCAGGTGAACCTTCATCTTCAATGTGGCTTTTATTTTTCAACCTATTAAAAAGGTCTTTTGCAGCAATGTTTCCGAATGCAAAGGATCTTTTTATTTCTTGACTACTGGCTCCATGAGTGTTGATTGTAGAATCAAGTAAAGCAAAAATCTTGGATAACTTCAATCTTTTCTGCATTTATCATGAAGTTGCTTAACTGACCCAATTGTAAGGATTTTTGTTTTGTTGATGTTGAGGGCCATTCCATATTGAAGGCTGTGTTCTTTGATCTTCATCAGTATATGTTTCAAATCCTCTTCACCTTTAGCAAGCAGAGTTGTGTCATCCATATAATGCAGGTTGTTGATGAGTCTTCCTCTAATCCTGATGGCATTTTCTTCTTCCTAAAGTCCAACTTCTAATATTATTTGCCCAGAATAGAGATTGAAGAGGTGTGGTGAAATGATACAGCCATGATGCACACCTTTTTTGATTCTAAACCAGGAATCTTTCCTTGTTCTGTTTAATACTATAAAATTCATATCTCCTTATATGTTGTTGTAGTTGTTAGGTGCCTTTGAGTTGGTATCTGACTCATAGTGACCCTAGGTACAACAAGCTAAACACTATTATTGTGCTTCTCTGCTGTTTGTAGGGTTTTCAATGGCTGATTGCTTTTTGGGAGTGGGTTGCTGGGTCCTTCTCCCAAGCCTATAGCACCTGGTGTTCCCAAGTGGTCTCTCATCAAAGTACTAACCACATCCGACCCTGATTAGCCTCCAAGATCTGTTCGGATTGGATGCCACAATAGTGTCAGTAGTGTCAGTAGTGTCAGAGGTTTGTAGTGTTAAGTTAGCTGCAGGCTACCTTAAACATAGTTGTCATTAAAAATAAAAAAATTGGGAGATTTGCACTTTGTTCTCAGACATTTCATAATCTTATTAAGAAAGTTAGATAAGCCCAAAAGAAAGAGTTAAGTGAGACAATGAAAAATAATTCCTGTTCAGGAGACTGCGCTACTAATATTGACCAGGACATATTTGAGTTCAGGTACCTTGAGCACTGGTTTGCAGAGTGCAATTCATGATGCATAGCATGCATTTATAAATGGAGAACTTGTGAAACATAGACCAGGTTTTGATGGACTCACAAAATATTGAATTGGCACCACAAGTTCCCAGGTAAAAATGTGAAACCAGTGTGCCCAAATTGTTGATTTCTCCTTTCTGATAAATGAAGTTGTATTAATATTTTGCCCTAATGAAATATCTTTGTCTTCAAAAGTCAAAGAGTTTCTGATTCGCTGGATCATATTTCAGATGTATGCAATGGTAATATTAAAAGAGAGAGAGAAAAGGGAAAAGAAACAGAAGAATAATACACTTTTCTATGCTTTACAACATGCATGATTTTCTTCCCCATTGTGTTTAAATATCTAACTTCTAGGGTGGAAGTTCAGTTTAGGATTGTGATAATAGGAATCCAAAGAGAAGAAAAGTATTTCTGTGATTCAAAATAGTGTTTTGCTGTGGAATAAGAAGATTTGAAGCCAACCATCTTGAAAAATACAGATTTCTTGTTTAACATGGGTGTAGTGATGATGACAAGAGACATATTGAATGAATTATTAGACATAGAAGACAGAGAAATTCTTGGCACATTCACTTTTATAAGCTCTAGAAGAAGGTTGCCTTGTAGGATCTCCCAACAAGTGAACCCCAGCCAGTGTAGGAAAAGGGCCAAATTATTAATCAGGTAGAATAGCATGATCAGGAAAAGAAAGTCACCTTCACAGTTCTGAGCCTTAGTCTGTATTATGTGAGTTTTCCATTGGGAGCTAGCATGTTGCTATGGAAGATAATGGGGTTGTATATTCACTGATGTCATCCCAGAGATGTGGAATAGGGTTATGAAATAAGTACCTCATAAACTACATGGCACATGTATGGGAGGCAGGGAGAAGTTGAGTGGGCTGGCAGGCCTGACACAGTACAAAATAGTATGTATCTACTGAGTTCCAAATTATAGTCTTTTAGCAGAAAAAGCTTAAGAGGATTTTAAGGTTAACCACACTTCAGAGGTTTTCACCAAGAAAGGGGATAAAATAATCTCCTTTTTCTAACTGCCATTGGTTTACACAAAGCCCTTTGTCCTACTATATGTTATTTGAGAATGGCTAAAAGTGGAGGAGACAAATGTGAACTAATGGGTAAGTAAGAAACCTATACAGACTGGTTGAACTATTGGGTCCTAACACATTTGGAAGCAAATTTTTATTTTACTTTCTTGCTACTCATTATTATAAATCTTATATCAAAAATCAGATGAGTTACAGACAAAATTTAGAAGCTACAACTTCTCTGTACATTTGCATACAAAGTGAATTAACTTGTGATACAGAAAAACACATATATATCCTTCTAAAAGATTAATTTTCAGAGACACATAATTTTAATGAAGAAATATCTCCCTACACAAAGTATAATCTGAACAGATGCTTCCATCCCAAGATATATGAAAATGGCTGTGCAGACTGGGGTCATTTTCCTCTTTGGTTCATCTCCTATCTTTCATACTCTGCCTAAGGCTTTCCTGCTGGCATAAAGAATGCATAAAACCAAGGGTTTATTATAAAGCCCTCTTCAGTCTGCTCTACATAGAGGCTGGCGGAAACCTTTCTATACCTCCTCACGGGCAAGATAACTTTCAGTCTATTCTCCACAAACTATTCCCAACTAGAGATCAAATGAAACCACATGATAATTTTTGTTCAAATTCTAAAACTCTTCTGGAATGGTGAAATAAAGTTCTATAAAAATCTCTTTCTCCAAAACACAATGAGGACCCTGAAAAAAAATTATCAAAATCAACTTTCACAAAACTCTGAAAATTAACCAAATGCTTGCAATAATACTTTTGAGTCTTTATTAATGGAAAACCTCTGAACATCAGTAAGAGCAATAAACTTTGTAACATGCTAACTTCCTCCATCCCCATCTTTTTCTTCCCAGCTTCATGGAAGCATTGAAAGATGGTAGCTTTGAACCGTGGTATTTGTGAAATCCTGTAGCTTAGAAGCCACCAGGGAGGGAAAGAACATATTTGAGCACTGTACAATTTTCTGAGAGATCCCTGGGCAAGTTACAGTCACATGGTTTATCTTTATTTGTGCTCACTTGGAAATGTTCAGTGAAAAAAGAAGTGTCCCTGGGGCATTTGCCAAAAATAATCGAGGATAAGTTTTTTGTTGTTGGCTGAAGCTGTAATAAAAGACAGAACAAACAAAACACTAGCCAAAAAATTAAAAGGAAATCTGGACAATGACATATCCATAAGGCTCTGCAAACCTCTGACATATTCATGGGGATGTAGAGGACCAGAGAACATGCCCCAGAAAGGTCTGAGTAGGTGCTAATCCTTCCATATAAATAACACTTAAGTTCTAAATCAGCAAAAAGTAAAGGCAAAACTGAGTACTAAACTGGCAGAGCACTGAAGGCCAGCTCCAAACTCATAGAATCCCACAGCAAAAGAAACAATTATTGACAAAGGCATTAAAAGAAATCTCTGCCTATTCAAGGAATGTAAAGAAATTTGTTCTCACTTACCTAAGTGAGCATGGATTTCTGAGGCTGCATATAAGAAAAGATACACACTTCACAGAATTAGTCCAGAAAAGTTAAACTAACAGAAAGTACTCAGGAAGAAACCACAAACCATAGGGAGGATAGGGATCTCCAGAGGGCATGGCTTCCTGGTTTTGTAAATTATATCATTTAAAATATTCAGTTATTAACAAAAAAATGTAATATGCAAAAGATGAGAAAGGATGGCACACACATATAAGAAAGAAAAAAAAATAATCAAACATATCCTGAAGAAGTCCAGGTGTCCAATTTACTTGCTGGAGACTTTAAACCAAATATTTTATATATGCAAAGAACTGAAAAAAAGTGTTTAAAGAAAGCAAAGGAAATTGTGAGAATCTCTTAGTAAATAGAAGAATCTATAAAAGAGCATCATAGAAGATAAAGAAATTATAGAGATATAAAGTATAATAACAAAAAGGACACTTTACTAGAGGAGCTCAAAAGGTTACTTCACCAGACTGAGGAAGAATCAGTGAACTTAAAGACAGATCAGTTGAAATTATTCACACAGAGGTCCAGAAAGAAAAATTTGAATAGAGCTACAGAGACATGTGAGATATCATAAATATCACCATATACAATTCCAGAAGAAGAGGCTAAATAGGAGGAATATTTGAAGATATAATGACTAAAAACTATAAATTTAATGAAAAAATTACTGTAAAGAGGCAGTTAGCTCAACTTAATACTTTTGCAATAATACTTTTGAGTCTTTATTGATGGAAAATTTATCCAACTAGGATAAATTCAAAGAGATCCATATGTAGGTATGTCATAAGTTATTAAAGGACAAATGCCACAGCCATTTCTAACCATATTGTCTGACAAGGTCTGGATATGGGGAAGAGGGGTTCAAGGAACTCATCTTCCAGGAAATGGATGGGGATGAAGAAAAGGAAAATGTGCTTTTTGCTCTCTAGGAATAGGATTACTGCTTCTAATTATTATGATTACTTTATGTTTAGGACTAATACTCATAAATAATATTGTATTAAACTCTAATGAAACAAATGCTGAAAGAATGACATGACTGAGGGAATTTGTAAATGAGTTAGAAGTAATGACCTCCAATTGTAAAGGTTATGTGGACAAATATTTTAGTTAAAGCTGACCAGCAACTTCCACCCTGGAACTCATACATTAAGTGATTTATGCTTCAGCTGCAACAGGCTGAATTTTTAGCCCCTACTTGGACTAAAGTGGCCCCACCTATGATAGCTAAGGTTTACAGAGAAAATATAAAACAATCAAAAGAATACACAGGTCTGTTCCCACAGTACAAAAGCCTCCTTGACAATTTTAACACAGAGAGGTGCTTATCTAAGGCAGACCTTTGTTCCCAGCTGGAGAAAAAAAGTAAAGGCTGCTGTTTTGGTCAGCCTGACCCTCCACTGCCTTACGTAGAAACATATAAGGGGTTAAAATGATAAATAAGAATAGAGTCCAAAATACCCTATTATAGCTTATCATTTATGAAAAGCCTGGGAAGAGACAGACCTTCCAGGTGCTTGTTATCTTAACACAGAGAAGTTTATGCTTTAAACCATGGGCTATTATGACTATTAGGTGTGTGTAAAACTGCACGTATTCTTACTACTTGCTTGACCTAAAGCCTAAAAAGACTGTATAAAAATGAGCTATCCGAACAATAAATGGAACAGATTCACACTGCCTCCAAGCTGTGTGTTTGTTGTTACCCAATCTCCAACTCCTCAACCCGCCTTCGGGAAACCCTGGATCCTTAGGCTGTAGCTGGACTACGGCAGGCAAAGACAATGGAAATTTCTTGAAAACAGCAAAAGAGAGGTTACTCATAATGAATAACAGAGCCTCCATACCATAAGAATGGATTTAACATTTGAAACCAAGGAGGCTAGAAGGCTAAAAAATGACACACTCAAAATGCTAACAAAAACAAACAAAACAAAAAATAGTCAAATAACCTATGTTCAGCAAAACTCTTCAAAAATAAAGAAATGCCAGATACTGTGATGCATGCCTGTAATCTCACTGACTCAGGAGGCTGAGGCAGGCTGAGGATCACAGGTTTCAGACCAGAGGCTGCTTACACAATTTAGCAAGAATCTGTGTTAAAATAAAAAATTTTAAAAATGGGTGTGAGAGTGTGGCCCAGTGGTAAAGCACTTGCCTAGCATGTGTGAGGCCCTGGATTCAACTCCAGTACTGCAAAAACAAAACAAACAAACAAACAAAAATGAAGACATTTTCAAATGAACAAAAAATGAGGGATTTTGTCACAAGCAGAATTGCTTTACAAAAATACAAAGGGAAGCTCTTCAGACAACAGAAAATAACTAAAATTCAAATAAAAAACATGTGATAGTGGTAATAACATAGTAAATTTAAATAAACAATTTTTGATGTAAATCTTTATTTTTCCTCTACTGATTTAAATCATTAGTGCACAATTTATAGCTATACATATAAGCTGATAAGCACAAAACATATGAAGATTCAGTTTATGATAATAACAGCATAAAACACAGTAGAAGTAGAATTGCATAGGAGAAAAGTGTTTAATATTGAAATTAGATTATTATTCAAATGAGGTTGCTATAAATTAAGGTGTTACTGATAGTCCCAGGACAACTTCTTAGATACTAACTCAAAAGAATATGATAGAGAAATGACAAACATAAAACAATATCTATTTAACACAAAACAAGGCAATAAAAGAGGAATTTAGGGATAAACAACACATAAGACGTAAACAACATGATCAATATATAAAAGAAATACAGTCTAGGTTCAAAAACTCAGTTAAAGTGAAAAGATGGGAAAATATATACTATATAAGTGGTAACAAATAAAGTGAGAATGGCTATGCTGCTATCATACAATGCAGACTTAAAGAGAAAATTGTTACTGGAGACGAAGAATATTTTACAATAAAATTATTGAACTTCAATACATTTTAAATAATTGAAATAATAATGAATATTTTCTATGAACACAATTGAATTAAACTGAAAATAAGTAGGAAATACTACAAATCTTAATATCACAGTCAAAGAAATCAAAAAGAAAAATTAAAAAAACTACATTGAAAATGCCTGTAGCTATAGCCCAGTGGCATCCGATCCCGTCAGATCTCGGATGCTAAGCAGGCTCGGGCCTGGTTAGTACCTGGGTGGGAGACTGCCTGGGAATACCAGAAGCTGTAGGTTTGGGAGAAGGACCTGGCAACCCCCTCCCAAAAATCAGTCTGCCATTGAAAACCCTATGAACAGCAGAGAAGCACTGACAATAGTGTTTCCTCTGTTGTACAGAGGGTAGCTATGAGTCGGATACCGACTTGGCGGCACCTAACAACAACAACAACAACATTGAAAATGAAATTAGAACAAAATTTATAATATGCAGATAAAATACTAGCTATTGAGAAACATGTAGTTGTAAAAGCTTATATTCCCATCAACAAAAGAGAGAATTGAAAAATTGTGGTATATATACACAATGGAATATTACTCAATAATAAAGAAGAATGGAAATATATCATTTACAGCAAAATGGATGGAACTAGAGAACATCATTTTAAGCAAATTAACCTAGAGTCAGAAAGAGAAATAGCATATGTTCTCATTCATATGTGGGAGTTAAATCTAACTTAAAGGAAGAAAAAAATATACATATTTAGATATATAAAAATGAACTATCATGCCTATCTAAGAATGGAAAATAAAGCAGATCAGAAAGAAGAGGGAGAGGATAAGTGGGTGGGCGTGAAGCTTGAGGAAAGGGGAGAAATAATGAAGAAAAGTAAAGAGCGAGAGGAAAATTTCAAAATATAAGAGGCAACTATATAAATGCATGAAAAATATAGGGGGAAGGGAAAAATCAATGAGATTATAACCTATGATTGCTTATGACTTTCATTACATACTAATTATAATACCTACTTTTTTCTTTAAACTGTTACATAAAATATGTAAGATGATGAATGTGTAAAGGGTGATTTAATTGCTGCATAATGGATATAGCAAATGACTTATTGCTCTGTATCCCACCAATATTAATAAGTAAAATAAATGTAAGGAAAGCTTACATTAAAAGTTTCATATTCATAATTGAGCCTTTAAATTTAAGGAAAAAGAAGAGCAAACTGAATCCAAAACAAGCAAAAAGGAAGAGATGAAAAAAGTTAGAGCAGGAATAAAGCAAATAGTGCATAAAATCAATACAAAAAAAAACAAAGTAAATAATGTTAGCTCTTTGAAAGATTAACAACACTAATAGCTTACATTGACTAATAAAAAATAAAGACACATCTTAATAAAAGGAAGACATTGCTACCCACCTTAAAGAATTAAAAGGATTACTTTGAGCAACTTATTCCAATAAATTAGCTAATCTGCATTAAATGCACAAATTTCTAGGCAGAAGTAAACCACTGAAACTAATACCAAAGAAGGTCAGCCAGGTGTGGTGATGCACACCTGTAATCCCAGGGACTAGAGAGACACAGCCAGGGGTTAACAAGTTTGAGTCCAGGGGAAGCCTTCATAATTTAGAGAGACCCTGACTCAAGATAAAAAATAAAAATGGGTCTGAGAGTACAGCTCAATGGTAGAGCATTTGTAAAAGTATGTGTGAGGCCCTGGGGTCAACAGCAGCAAGAACAACAAAGCAAAATAAAACAAAACAAATGATAAAAAATTCAAATAGATCTAAACCAGGTAAAAAGTATGAATTAGTAATTTGTAACTTTTCATAAGAAAATCTCAGGCGCATATTTTTTCACTAAAAAGTTTACCAAAAAAAAAAAAAAGAGTAACAATGAATACCAATCCTTCACAAATTCTTAAGAAAACAAGACATACAAGCAACAACAACAAAGACATAACAAGAGAGATTATTTCTGATTTTTTTCAGGTCACTATTACTCTAATACCAGACAGACACCACAAGAGAGGAAAATAGCAATCTAGTATCCTTTGTGAATTTGGATAAAAATCTTCAACAAAATATTAGCAAACCAAATCTAGCAATTTCTGAAAAGGATTAAACATCACCGAGTGTAATTTATCCCAAGAATGATATTTTGGTTCAACATATGAAACCCAATCAATGTAATAAAACACATTAGAATAAAAGACAATAACAGGTATTCATCAATATAAAGAACTGAAATATTGATCCATGGTACAACACGAATGAACCTTTAAAACATTTGGCTAAGTGAAAGAATAGTCACAGTAGCCCACTGCAGGCAAAGCTAGCCCACTGCTATTGCATCCCACTGGGAGAAAGCTAGATGAATCCAAAAGTGTTACATTCCATTTATATGAAAAGTTCAAAATATTCAGATCTGTAGATAGAAAGTAGACTAGTGGTTATTATGACTCTTGGGGAACAGAAGAATGAGGAAGTGGAATTTATTTCTAATCTACATGGAGTTTTCATTTTTATTTTTACTTTTTTAAAGTATGATTATACATTTCTCTAAAAGTACATGGTTTTGATTGTTGTCCACAGTCTACTAGGGAAGAATTCCTCTCAGGTGATTCCTTTGGACATGTCAAACACAGCATCCACATGTGTTCCATAGATCGTCCTGTCTTTGTGACCATACATATATTTTGATCCTTCTTCTTGTTAAGCCCCTTGAAATAACCCACTGCTATTGCCAAGTGTATCTGGGCTGGGATTTAGCTCAGTGGGTAGAGCGCTGCGCTGCAGTCTCTGAGGTCCGGAGTTCAATTCCCAGCACCACAAAAATGGGAGAAGGGCCTGGCAATCCACTCCCAAGGCAATCCCGAAACAGTCAGCCATTGAAAACCCTATGAGGGTCGCTATGAGTCGGATACCGACTCGACGGCACCTAACAACAACAACAACATTGCCAAGTGTTGAGCGTGGGTTTAGCTCAATTGGTAGAGCACTGCTCTTTAGTCTCTGAGGTACCAGGTTTGATTCCCAACACCGCAAAACTGGGAGAAAGATGTGGCAATCCACTCCAGAGGCAATCTCAAAACAATCAGCCATTGAAAACCCCATGAGGGTTGCAATGAGTTGACCCTTACATGACTCAACAACAGCAACAATTGCCAAGTGTTACCAGTCTTGAGATCTTTTTGATTCCAGAGCAGGAGAATTGTACATACAGAGCCAGGGTAATGGCTCTTTTCATTATCTCCTTCACATATTAGCACCAGCAGCTAAAAGTAGTTCTACTTGAACACAAAATTTTATAGTTTTTAATGGATGCATATATTATATCTACTTTTGCTCTTAATTATTTAGCCATAGAATTTATTTTGGTACCAGAGTCTTGATTATTATCAAATACCATGCAATTCCCTCCATGCATCTCTTCTGCTCTTCAGTGTGGCCCCTAATCAAAGCATCCTATACTCTCCACTTCTAGAAGTATAGACCTCATTCAATTCCATGACTGTAAAAGCATCCTGGAGAATGTCCACTTCAATGCACAATTCAAATTTTATAAGGTATGGAGGCCTTTTCTGGGGGCTGGCTATGATGTGTGTGGGATGTTGTAAACTATACCAACACCAGCATGCCTGAGGCCTTTCATCTAAAGCATCTTATTCTATTTTGTACCATAATATGTGTTTAGACTAGAAAACTCTGTATCATCTTATTATCCTTTGTATTCAATATAACCTCTTGTGCTAAGGATCTCTTAGATGAGATCAGAAAATAAGATAACATCAGAATAATGAGAAATCTTATTTTACAACAAAAAGTGTGGTTTTGTTGTCCACAAATGTGCAGTTTGATATAAAAATAAAATGAAGAGAATTACATGGAAAAGAGATTAGAACATTAATTATAGGATTTGAAAGGATTCTTTGAGATATGCATCATTTTTATATATCTCTACTATGAAATTGATATTTTTGACCATAAAAATTTTCATTGTAGAGGATGATCCTGTGCATTGTATGGTATCTTTCAGTCTGCTTGGACTTTCTCCAAGTGCTAATAGCACCTCCTCATGACAACCAAAAATGTTTATAGACTTTACTGAATTCCTTTATGTTCATAATTGAAATTTAATTTGGTAATGTTAAGTGGCTTGTTTGATAACATAGAGTTCAAACCAGAATCTAATAATCACAATGTTGGGAATTTTTACTCATTGTTCTTCCTAATATCATCCATTCTCAATAAAGACAAAAAAGACATACTGGATCTTCGAAGAAGTACTCAAATTTCACTAATTTTATTATTTAGCTAGAATAATTATCTGTATATGTTGTTGTTAGGTGCCATTGAATCATGTCCCACTCATAGTGACTCTCATAGGGTTTTCAATGGTGGATTACTTAGGAATTTTTTTTTTTGTCAGATGTTTGTACATCATTCTTTTGTAGCCTTTATATAAAGAAGAAATATGAAGCAAGCTAAAAATGTATATGCTGTAAATGATTTAGAATAAAAGGATTCAATATGGTTTTCTACTTTAAACTCTATGTTACTCACAATGCTGATTAGACTTTGTGAACTTTTTTAAATGGAAGAGAAGTAATATTACACACATGGAGGAGAGAGAGAGAGGGAGAGGGTGGGGAATGAATGCCAAATAATTTAAGGGAAACCCTGGGATTATAGCTGAATGGTGACTTTTAGAAGATGTAATTCTGTGGCATTTACTTCCATTCTATTTGCACACTGGGTTAAGTGATGAATGAATTTATTCCATTTTCTGTTCCCATTACAGGTTTTGTCAGAAAAAGTGAGTTATCACAGAATTTTATTGTATGATACATTTGGTAAATTATAGCAGTGAGCAGAAGATGGTTAACCTCTCTTATAATTGTATATCTTGAGTGACTATTCTGCCCTTTCCTAGCACTTCTGGAATAAAAATTTACCTCTTAATCGCTACATAAATTTTAAGATGGCAATACCTAAATGAAACTATTAAAAGGCAGAGAGTATTTCCCTGATAAAGAAAAGTTTCTATGTGATAATTGAACTTTTATCCAAAGTAAGCTCCCACCATACTTTGTTATCTAACAAATATAAAAAAAATTTCAAAATCTTATAAAATGAAATTCGATGAACATATCCTTTACGTGGTTTCTTGGTTTTCAGAGATGGGAGGACTTATGTGATTCTACAACTGATTTCCTATCTGGTCTAAAAAGTTGTTGACTCTTGACACTTCCAAATTTTCACTCCAAAAACCTGTTAATAAGGCCAATCAGGGTGGCCCAATGCTGGTTATCAATGAGCTGAGGAGGATGAGGCAGGAGGAACGTAAGTTCAAGGACAGCCTGGGCAAAGCTTTTTTGGACTGGTGTTTAGCTTAGATGGCAGGATGCTTGCTCTGCACTCTGTGAGGACTCTGGTTTGATCCCTAGCACTGCAAAAATGGGAGAGGGATGTGTCAGTCCACTCTCAAAAACAATCCCAAAACAGTCAGCCTTGGAAAATCCTATGAGGGTCACTATGAGTAGGACCTGACTCAGTAGTGCCTATAACCTATAGTTATTCATTAACTATAGTAAAGGAGAATACTATTTTGATGTAATTTTAGTGTCTCACCAGGGGGAAGCCAGAGGAAAGTAGTTGTAGGCTTTAGGACCTGGGCCATGTGATTTTAAGTTGGATGTTCAAGGAGGGTAAATGGTAGAATTTATTCAGAATTTATGGCATACAAGCATTAAATTGACAGGTATAGGCAGGTGAAAGTCTTAATGTTAATTTTTGTAAGCAAGCATTTAGTTTTCATATGAAACTATTTGGCTTTTTTTCATTTTTTATTTTTTTTTTATTTTTTTATTTTTTTTGGCAAGAGCAAATATTTCCTAGAGCAAATAACAAAGTTATTTTGCTTATTCTCAGTATTTTTAACTGTATACCTGGCCTCCATGGATGAGAAAATATTCCTGATTCCCATAATGCAAGAAAAGAATAGTAAGAATATTTCAATCTCAAAGTCCAACTTGGATTCATAGTTACTGCTAAGACTAAAGAAAATTTACTCCGTTAACTAAAGGAAACATAGAAACTCACATTAACATCCTCAGTGAGATATTGTTGTTAGGTGCTCTTGAATCGTGTGTGACTCATAGCAACCCTATGTACAATAAAATGAAATACTCACCAACATTGTGCCATGTACAGCACAATGTCAGTGCTTCTCTGCTATTCATAGGATTTTCTTTGGCTGATGGTTTTGGGGAGTGGGATGCCACATCCTTCTCCCATTTTTGGTGCTGGAGATTGAACCCAGGGCCTCAGAGAGTGCAGACTAGCACTCTACCAACTGAGCTTAGTTGTTGTTCGGTGCCATGTCGATTCATGTCAGACTCATAGCAAAACTCATAAGGCTTTTCAATGGCTGATTGCTTTTCAGGATTGCTTTGGGAGTGGATTGCCATGTCCTTCTCCTGTTTTTGTGGTAATGGGGATGGAACTTCCGAGTCCTCAGATATTGTGGAGCACCACTCTACAAACTGAGCTAAATCCCAGCCCACCAACTGAGCTAAATCCCTCAAAGTGGCCCCATACAGGAGTGCTCTCCCTTTGTGCTTATGGGGAAGATAGGGTAAAATTATTGCTTCTCATTTGCCTTCTTTCATAATCACGCATGGTCTTTCACTTTGCAGTTACTTATGTGGTTATTATATTGAAGATCCTAGACCAAAGCTATCAGAAGATAATACAAATACAGAGGCCCTTGTCAATCAAACAAAAGTTCTATCATTTTGTTGTCTGCCCTACCAATTGGAAGATTGATATCATTACTAATTGAGAAAGCAATAAAGACATATGTACTGCAACCACTTTGTGCTAAGCTCTGAGCTATAGAACATGGGGAGCCAAAGCAGTGTAAAACACAGTCTTTGTGCCCAAAGAGTTCACAGCCAAATTGGAAAGCTCGAACAAACATTCAGATAAAAATTTGTATAAGAAAATAATTGTTACTTAATAAATTGCACGTTAAAGGACCAAGCAACTTAATAAGCTGCCAGTCATGTGGAATAAGAAAAAGTCAAAAAGAAATAGATTGTTCCTTTGGGTCTAGTTTCAACTGAATGTACAAGTTTAAAATGTTTCTTTTATGTAGAGTGAATTTAATCATTTGATCAGAATATAATTCCATAGTTTCTCTCAAAGAACTTGTTGAAACATATTTTTAAACATACAGATTAGATACTTAGGAAGATATAGTTGGGTTGATTTTTGTAGAACCCAAAATAACTGGAAAGCCCCACACAAAATCATTATACAGGCACACAGGACTTTAGTAGTCTCAACAGAGGATGCAGATTTATAAGAGAGAACCCTCAGGTTCCCAGAAATTCTGCTACTGGAGCAGAATTAAAGTCATAATAGCAGCTTAAAATCTGAGGAAATGAGCCAAAAATATAAAATTATAGGTAAGGTAATGGATCCCATAATACCTGTGACTTATATAAGAATCTAGGCTTCCTTACTTCAGGATTTGTGCTTTTAAAATGCAAGAGTAAAATATATAAATACCCATGAAAAGTTATTAAAATTCACACAAAGAAGATTATATGAATTTATTCCATATGATGGATTCAGTTGCCATGCTTAGACATAGTCTGGGTGTAAGCCATTGCTTTAGACAGAATTCTGACTTGCTTTTGGTCAAAGTTACACCTACTAAGACAGTCTCAATTATGACAACCCAATCTTAGCTCTTAAAATAGCCCCAGTAGTCTAGCAAATAGATCTACTTTTGATCATTATTATATAAATACTGAAGGTATAATTAACTACTTTTAAGCATACATGCATGACAAGATATAGATTTGTTTCAAGTCAACACAGAATTTTTTAAAGTCTCAAAAGGAAATTGAGGTCACTTAATTTTGCAGAGAGATTTAAGTGTAAATATTAAAGGCAAAATACCATATTCAGAGAGAGCACATGATCATCAAAGAGGGAAAGTCTTTGAAAAGGAGAAAAACTTAACATGGATTTCCATTGCTATTCAGTTTTAACTTGACTCTGTCTCTCCACAACATCTCTAAGCAACAAAGTGGAAATGAGGAAGAAAGTCTAGCACCTGAATACCATTAATATTATCTTTATTTCAATCCATCTCATATCCCTTCTTAAGCCACATCAGTTCAAATGTTCAGAGCTTTGTTAATATTTTATCATGTATTCTAATCCACTACAACATTTATCTCTAACCCTCTACATTCTAAATTTGTATCGCCTTCCTTACTTCTTTCAATTCCTATCAAAACTGACCTTTCCTAAGTTATAGAGCCATGCTCATAGATTTTAAGGCAACAGCTAGGATCTTGGTTAACTGATACACCTAAATGTATTAAATTATAAATGAGAGAGAAACTGTATCATTATCTGCTACCATTTTACAGCCTCAAGGTATGCTTTGTGTCTTAATTGCTACCTTCAAGACTTAATGACTAAATTGAGGGAACAGAATTTCATGGTCAGAGTTGAGGTTAAGATGGTGGCCAGCATTACTATTATGCCATTTCAGTGTACATTTCTAACTGGAGATCAGAGCCTCTGCCTTGCTTTCTGGAAGCAGACAAATATCAGGAATGACTTTGTAGGCATCCATGGGATCCCATGTATCCTGCAGTCCAGTTCATCTCTACAGCCACCTCATGAAGTAAATGGTATCTGTAGGAAGCAGTGTTCCCTGCTGTAAGAGCCATAACTGTCTTTCAAGAGTGCAGGTGTAAAATTCACATTGAAAACAATTGCCTTTCATGCTAGGAGTGGCAGTGCCTTTCTGTAATCTCAGCATTCCATGGGCAAGGCAGGAGGAGTAGTTTGAGGCTGGCCTGGGCTACACAGCGAGATCCTATGTCAAAAAACACAAACTAAAAAGAAAAAAATAAAAAGAAATAAAAAAGAAAACAAGTGCCTTTCAATTTTGCTACTATCCCTATGACTAGTTCCAGAAATAAGAAGTGAAATGTACTATAGAACACAACTTTTGAGAATCTCTCCTTTTTCTGTGTTACTGTCTTTAGTTAGTTTTGCTTCTAAAACATATAAACTCTTATTGTTGTGTTGTACTTAGATTCTTTAACAACCTACACGCGAAACTGTTGTTGTGTGATGCTGGGGGTGGAAGAATTCTACCAACTGACTAAACCTCATCCCCACAGCAAAATTGTGATTTTTAAATATACTCACAGCTTATTGTCAAAGGAAAAAAGGTTTTTTTATACTAGAAAGAACATTTTAAATGGTAAACACACCACAAATGTAAAATAATCAAGTGACTTTGTAGAGGCAGAAAAGAGAAAAACCACTTCAAAATATCAGGGACTGGTGAGTAATAGTCTTATTTGGCTGGATTTTTGAGTACTGACTGAATAAAATAGTAAAATCAATTTATCAATATTATGTACAGTCTTTCTTGGTCATTTGTACTAGCAATTAGTTTGTTGAAACATTAATTCATCTATTATCTTCTTTTCATCTTTCATGGGCATATTATATGCTACACTAACATAGCAGACAATGTAGAGGATATAAAACAATGTAATATCTGGTTCCTGAATTCTGAGAACTATAGAGTAGCTGAGAAAACAATGTATTTAATTGTGACAGACAAAACCATAGAGAAATGCCTGTGTTTTCACGATAGTGACTTCAGAAGTGAATGAGATCATTGGATATTTGAGCAAGGAAGTAAAGAAACATCCTAGACAAAATAGACTTGCAGTTAGTAAGAAAAAAAGAGAGCCTGCATCTTGCTATCAAGGAAACAACTTTAATTGACCTCCCATGAAAATCAAAGAGGAATCAAGGTAAATATTGGGTTTTATATACATAACTTTTTCCCATTCCATTCTTACATATCTTCTACCTTCCACTCTTTCTAAAAACAGTGGATTTTCTAATTAGAAAATCAAAGTGTAACTACATTTCATCTTCTCTCACCAATCTGCCACAAGCCTCTGATATTATTCCATCTTTTAGGAATATCTTTGCCAGTGAGTCTGCCTGACGTGTAAAAGGAACTCATGCGTAAAGGCTATTAACACAGTGATCATCACATGTGGTCTGCCACCAGATTTATGTCCAGACCAACCTCACTTTTTTACAACACAATTCATTAACTGTACATAAACATGTTCAAGCCATTTAGATAATGTGGGTAATGGTGGAACTGAGTGATGGCCATGCTCCAGGGCAAAATGATTCAAAATTGTGGCATTTTGAATTTCCTAGCCAGATGTTAACTGATTGATTTAATAACAAATTAAACATGGACAGGTAAAAAGTGAGAGCATTCCAAAGAGTTATCATTGCCAAATATCTTCTTCTATGAGTATCTATTTGTGTCCCCAAATGGATCATTAACATTTTACTCATTTTATTACCTTTACTCATGTGGTGTGTGTGTGCACATGCACACACCCTCTGCTTTTTTCCTTTGCTTTTTTTCCTTAAATAAAAATATTACTTCCTTACATATTTAAGAAATGGGAGAACAATACACTTCAGCCCTTAGTTTTAGAATACGTAAATTTTAGAATACATAAGAATTATGGTGTACTATAGTTTAAAGAAAACAGAATTTATCTAATGCAGTCATCATTATATAGATAAGGAAACTGAGGGCTAATTGGATTAACTGGCTTCTCCCAGGTCAGAGAGATCATTATTGAGAATGATTAGCATGCACAAGGCCCTGAGTTCAATCCCCAGCTCCAAAAAGTCCTAAGTAAATGAACAAACCAACAAGTAACAAAGATAAATAAATGAAATCCTGATCTTTATTATAGGTTAGGTTTTATAGGAAGGAGACTTTGAGATGAAGTTCAGCATGTAAAATGATAAAGGGGTATTGTTGGGATTAACATCTGTGAAAGGAGGAGAAAGAAGAAAGAGTAGAGAGAGAATTTGAGATAAAAGTCAAGCTCAGTGGTAGTCTTGGCCAGCCCTGTCTGGGGAGGGTTCTGGGGATGAATTGCCTTTCAGTTATGCTGATGGAGTCAGATGTGTAGCCCCCACATTTCAATTCTGACTAGTTTCCAATGAAGTTCACCCTGGGAAGGAGGTTGAGCGAAACATCTCCCTGAGGTGGGGCAATGACAGAAGGAGCTGTTGCCTGCCTACTATGCTCCCAGCAATTGGGTGATAATCCTTGTGGCAGGTCACAGTACCTCACATAATACTTTATAAAGTCATGAAAAATGTTTACAGATCTGACAGCTAGCCCGATGATATGTTTAGTTGTCTTATATTGGTCCTTTTAGTTGCCTACTCAAGAAATATCACCCTGTTTAATCAAATTTTAATGTTCTTATTCTTTGAGTCTTTTAAATATCTGTGTTTTATATTTTCCTTCTTAGAATATTGAAAATTATACTTCTGACTATAATTATTACTCTTCAAAAGTCTGCCTAGAACGTAATTATATACAATTCCAGGTATCTCTCCAGCAGTGAAAATATGAAGTATAATACTTAAATCTTCTTAATTATATATAGGATATTTATATTATTGACATATTACATTTTAGAAATTATGATTACCTATACTAGAGACCTGAAAAATGGCAGATGAATTTATTGCCTTGATGTTCATGAAAATTTATTAAAGAAACTTGCTAGAATTTAGGAGGAAAATAGTATGTTTAAACTGAGGACAATTTTTGCACTTTTTAAAAATTTCAAATGACTACTTATGGCATGAGAACATTGATCCAATGACAGAGAATATTTTTAAAAATCTAACCACTTATTTCCACATTGCTCTTAGGAAGAGAATTTTCTCAAGAGCATAAAAGCAGCTGGTGTCCTCAGGATATCTCTGTTACTCTTTAGCTAATTTCCCACACCATGTTCAGGAAGTTGCTCCTGTGAGGCAGCACCATTTAATACCAGGTTTCTCCTATTTTTATCCATGAGTTAAAATGTGTCCTTCTTTAAAGCGGTGATTGAGCTCAGATTTGCTCAAGCACTGACCACCTTCCTCTGTCAGGAATTGTCCAATATAGGCTGTTGAAAACATTTTAGTGCATAGCAAATGATAGTAATTCATTATAATTACTAGAACTAGGAAAAGGAGTATGTCACCCACACATGTGGTTGTTAGTTGCCATTGAGTTGAGTCTGACTTATAGTGACCCAGTGTACAGCAGAACAAAACACTCCCCGATTCTGTGCCAGTAAGATGATCTTATTTATGTATAAGCTCATTATTGCAGATATTGTGTGAATCCATCTACTGGAGGGTTTTCATTGTTTTCATTGACCTGCCACTCCTCCAAGCATTATATCCTTCTCCAGGGATTGGTCTCTCATGACTACATGTCTAAAATAAGTAAGATGCAGTCTAGCTATCCTTGTTTCCAAGGAGCACCCTGGTTGCACTTCTTATAGGACAGATCTGTTGGTTCTTTCAGCAGTCCATGTTATATTCAATAGTCCTCTGCATGACCATCATTCAAAAGCATCAATTCTCCTGTCTCCCTTGCTCAATATCCAGCTTTCACAGCCATATGATGCAACTGAAAATACCATGGCATGAGTCAGGCACACTTCCATCTTCAATGTAACATCTTTTCTTTTCAATACTTTAAAGAGATCTTTTGCCATAGCTTTTCCCAAAGCAATGTGTCTTTTGATTTATTGACTGCTGCTTCCACAGGTATTGATTGTAGAACCGAGTAAAGCCAAATCATGGACAACCTCAGTATTTTCTCCATTAATTGTGAAGTTGCATACTTACCCAGTTGTAAGGATTTTTGTTTAGTTGATACTGAGATACAATCCATAGTGAAAGCTATGTTCCTTAATCTTTACCAGTAAATGTTTCAAAACTTCACTTTCAGCAAGCAGAGTTATGTCGTCTGCATAACACAGGTTAATGAATCTTCCTCCAATACTGATGCTCTGTTCTCCTTCATAAAGTCCAGCTTCTCAGATTTTTTGCTCAGCATAGAAATTGAAGAGATATGGTGAAAGGATACAGCCCTGATGCATACCTTTCTCGACTTTAAAACAAAGTGTTTCCTTGTTCTATTCAAATGACTGCCTCCTCATGCTTGTGCAGTTAGGTACTCTGGTATTCCCATTATTCACACTGTTATCCAGAATTTGTTATGATCCACATAGTCAAATACCTTTGTATAGTTGATAAAAACATAGATAGACACCTTCTGATATTATCTGCTTTGGTCTAATATCCATCTGACATTAGCAATGATGTCCCTGGTTCACTGCCCTCTTCAGAATCTGGCTTGATTTTATGGAAGTCCCCTGTCTATATACTGTTGCAGTCACTTTTGAAAGATCTTTAGTAAAATTTTGCTTGCTTGTAATATTAATGATATTGTTTAATAGTTTCCACATTCAGTTGGATCCCCTTTCTTGGGAATAGGTACACATATGGATCTCTTCCAGTTAGTTGGCCAGGTAGCTGTTTTCCAAATCTTTTGGCATAAACATGTTAGCACCTCCACTGCTGTATCTGTTTGTTGAAACATCTCTATTGGTATTCCATCAATTAATGGCACCTAGTGTTTTTTGCCAATTCCTTCAAGGAAGCTTCTACTTCATCCTTCAATACCATTGGATCCTCATCATATGCAATCTCTTGAAATGGTTGGTCATCCACCAATTCTTTTTTGTATAATGACTCTCTGTGTTCCGTCCATCTTCTTTTGATGTTTCCTGCACTATTTAATATTTTCTCTATAGAATCTTTCACTATTGCCACCCAAGGCTTTAATATTTTCTTCAATTCTTTATGCTTAAGAAAAATAGAATGTGTTCTTCCTTTTTGGTTTGCTGTCTCCAGCTCTTTGCACGTCATTAAAATATTTGATTTTGTCTTTTTCACCTGCCTTTTGAAATCTTGTGTTTAGTTCCTTAATTTCATTATGTTTTCCTTTTACTGTATCTGCTTGATGTTCAGGGGCAAGTTTTAGAGTCTCTTTTGACATGTAATTTGGTCTTTTCCTTTTTTCCTGTCTTTTTAATAACCTTTTGCCTTCCTCATGAATTATATCTTTGATGTCATGCCACAACTCATCTGGTCTTCAATCATTTGTGTCTATTGCATTAAACCTGTTCTTGAGGCGGTCTTTGAACTCAGGTGAGATATACTCAAGGTCATACCTTGGCTCTCAAACACTTGTTCTAATTTTCTTCAGTTTCAGTTTGAACTTGCATATGAGCAGTTGATGGTCTGAACCACAATTAGCACCTGCTCTTGTTCTGACATTTGATATATAGCTTTTCCATTGTTTCTTTCCACAAATGTAGTCAATTTGGTTCCTGTATGTTCCATCTGGTGAAGTTCATGTATATAGTTGCCTTTTATATTGGTGAAAAATGTACTTGCTATGAAAGGTTGTTGGTCTGACAAAATTTTATTATGTGATCTTCAGCATCATTTCTGTCACCAAGGCCATATTTTCTAACTACTGAGCCTTCTTCTTTGTTTCCAATTTTTGCATTCACCAGTAATTATCACTATTTCTTGACTGCATATATTTTCTATTTCAGGTTGCAGAAACTGGTAGGAATCTTCCCTATCTTCTTTTGTGGCCTTAGTGGTAGGTGTGTAAATTTGAATAATAGTCATATTAACTGGCCTTCCTTGTAGGTATATGGAAATTATTCTATCACTGACATAGCAAATTACAAAACAAAAATGAACAACTTAATGGGTTATCCTAGAGTGAATACCATAAAGCCATAATCCAGTTCAAAATATCAAGTGTTACCATCAGCCACCTAAAATATTATTTTAAAAAACTATCATCAGTGACTATTCATGGCATTTACCTAAACTCAGAGAAAAAATTTTTTCAATGTTTTAATTTAACTATGACGCTTGCTTTGCAATTTTGGAGATACCTCTTATGATATTAAAGAAGTTCCCTTTAATTCTTGACTTAAATATTTTTATATGAATAAATGTTAACTTTTATAGAATGTTTTCTTTTATCTATTGAGATGATTATGTATTTTTCTACTTTATTCTGTTCATGAGGTAAATTATAATGCTTGTTTTTTGAATAATAAATCAACTTGGGGTTCCTGGAATAAACTTAATTTTGATGTATAGTTCTTGCACATATTGACATCTTTTAAATTTATATTTAGGATTCTGTATTTATAAAACTAGTCTATAGTTTTTCATTGGGCTGGGATTTGGCTCAGTGGGTAGAGCGCTGCGCTGCAGTCTCTGAGGACCCGAGTTCAATTCCCAGCACTGCAAAAACGGGAGAAGGACCTGGCAATCCACTCCCAAGGCAATCCCGAAATAGCCATTGAAAACCCTATGAGGGTCGCTATGAGTCGGATACCGACTCGACAGCACCTAACAACAACAACAACAACATAGTTTTTCATTACTATGACTATCTTATTAGATTTTCTTTTTCTTTCTTTCTTTCTTTCTTTCTTTCTTTCTTTCTTTCTTTCTTTTTTCTCTCTTTTTTTTTTTTTTTGGTAGTACTTGGGGAATGAACCCAGGACCTCACACATACTTTGCAAGTGTTCTACCATTTTGTCCCAAGCACATTTTTTATATTTTATCTTTAGACAAAGTCTTTATAAGTTACTGCAGGCTGCCTCTGGCCTCGAACCTAGGATCTTCCTGCCTCCTCCTCTCTTACAAGTAACTGTAATTATAGGTATGCGCCACCTCATGTAGCTTCTTGTTAGATTTTATTGTCAAAGCTGATATCATAATTACAAATTGAAAGAACTTGTATAAGATTATATTACCACTAAATAGGTGATAGAATTCCTACTAAAAATGTCATTCCTTTTGATAAAACTTCTTTGTTACATTTGCAGTACTGGGGTTTGAACTTAGCACCTCGCACTTGCATGCTTTGCAAGGGCTGTAACACTGAGCTGCACCCTCAGCCCATTTTTTGACTTTTTGAGACAGACTCTTGTTAAGTTACACAGACTGCCTTTGTGATCCTCCTGTCTCCATCTCCCACGTCACTGGGATTACAGGTGTGCGCCACCTTGCCTGGCTCCCTCATTTTCTTTTTGTAATTATAAAATCACCCTGATTATTCTTGTTGAATATCAATATCAGGTACTATTTTCTTAGAATTTTATCCAATTCAAATTGGTTAATTTTACTTGCTAATAATCTTTTTGGTATGAAATGAAGAAATATCATGCTTTTTCTTTCATCCTAATTTTATTATTTTCTGTTCTCTCCTTTCTAGCTCAGTATGACCAGGAATTAATTCAATTTTAATATTTTTCCCACAGCTTTTCCTTTTTTGTTGTACCTTTATTAGATTATTTTCTATGCTTATGTTTTTAATTTCCTTCCTACCATCTCCTACTTTTTGGGTTTATTTTCTTACTTGAATAACTTTTTTAAGATGATATGTAGCTGACTGA
>VMDO01010978.1:0-69041 GCA_007922755.1 Pedetes capensis
AAAAAAAAGAGAGAAAGAAAAAGAAAGGCAGGCTCCTAACCACGATACTAATGCTAACCAGGCGGCAGGAGCCTGGGCCGTGTGAAGGATGAGACAGTTGCTTGTGTAGAAACACTGCGCAAACAACTCCAACAAGGCTGCCCGAAAAAGACAATCCCCACCAGACAGGGGGAGAAGTGTGAAATTTGCAAATGAGCCCCTGGTTAAACAAAACACCAATCTGTTCCCAGAGAGCTCAGGGTGGCCACCTGTTCGGGCCTGGTAGAGTCCTGATTACCAATGGAAGAAACAATACCAGTGCGATGACAGCCCCCTCTGGGGCCCTGGTCCCCACCCTCAAGCCTATATTTAGCCTGCTCTTTATGGAAAATGTCCCAACCTTGCACACAAACAAGCTATTTGGCTGGCTATTCAAAGGATCCATTAACAACCTCTTCTGCCCAGCGGGGCGTTTATTGTCCTCCCTGCCCTAGCCCCAGACACAGCCATGATCCCCCTTCTGGCCTTGGTCAGCTGCTAGTAGGGAGCGCTGGATGAAGAAGGGACTGGACCCCAAAGATAATGCCAACACTGTCCCTCAAGACAGGCACACGCGTGGGTGCAGGCTCCCCCTCACTGGACCAGGGGAACATAAAACCACTCCCAGCCCGCACAAAGCCTTGAACTCCAATCCCAGGACAAAAATAACAGATGCTGCAAAGATTAGAGATTAACATCTGTAAAGTGCATTTTCTTTCCCAGAGAAAGGTACTGACAAAGGGAAGGAATTATGTGGCTAAGCACCAGATCGGAACTCCAAACCTGGGTTTTAAAAATAACTAAGCCTCATCCGGCTTTACCAGACTCAATCACTTAAGCTAAGGATGCAATGGTTCTGGAGTATTGGGAAGGGGGTGGGGAGGGGGCACAGGTTTGTTAAGAGCGCTAAGAAACACGGGACAAAACCACATCAGCAAGGCACACAAACCCTAAACACCTGCAGGGCATCCTGGGAATAGGGAGATGCAAGATAAGGGATTTTGGTTGTGACAAAAGAAAAAAGTCTGATTGGGACAGAAACGGAGCCGAGGATAACAGGGCCACAGGTTTTGTTTTGAAGGTTCCTGCAGCTGCTGCCTCGGTGGCTTCTGAGTCACTTCCTCCAGGCTCCTCCACAGCTCTTTTAAGCTGCTGGTAACTGCTCCCCTCTTTTTCGGGAGCACCCTTTTCCTTGAAAATAGCAGCAACAAAATGTATCATCCAGCAAATGATCCTCGCAGGTGAATAGGAAGAACGCCAGCTAAATACACAGGAGATCACGCTAAAACTCAACGCCCTCCAAAAGACAGGAAGGAAAATCCTGAGGTGGAGGAAAACCCAGAAACCCAGGTGGTTCCACCTCTGACAAGGCCCCTTCTGACAAGGCCAGGAAACCCCGAAACTCACACAACGGATGGCTCCTCTTCCATCAGCATCACCCAGACAGTGTGACAAGGACTTGCAACAGCAGGACCTGGGCTTCGATCCCTCTTCCACTCTGTTTACGCTGTGTGATATATGCCACTCCCTGAGCTGCTTGCTGGCCCCAGGTGTCTTCACCTGTAACTGCAGGGACGGGACGGCTGAAGGGGACCCCTCTCCACTACCGTGAGCGCTGCTTGCAAGAATGAAGGTCCAACCAAAGAAGGTGCCCGGCCAGCTGGCGCTGCCTTCCCCTTACAGTAATGCGTCCACAGTGTGGTCCCCGGCCCGCGGAGCCTTGTCAGAAATGCACATTCCCAGGCCCTGCTCCAGACCAACAGAGCTATCAGCTGGCGTGGAGGGCAGCGCCCTGCTTTCACAAACTCTCGGTGTGAGGCTGACTGCTATGTCTCTCACTAGCTGTCCGTCTCAGCGACTCTGTATCTGAAATTCACCTATGAAATTCTCTATGTGGGGCGAGCACCTCTGGGTCTGGCTGGATGTTCGGACGGGCGGCGCCACGACACACAGATATTAAACAGAATTCACTCGGGACCCTCGGGTGAGGGGCTCGGAATCCTGCGGCCCTCAGGACACGGGCAGAGATGGGAGAAAGGAAAAGCCTCGGGCGCTTTTGCCTTCCAGGGGCAAACACCCATGTTGATGGTCTTGGTGGTCTCGAGGAGATAGTTCTTGCTTCATCGGTGATCAGGTGAATTGCATCAGTGAAATTCATCGGTGAAATTCACCTGCACGCAAGGTAAAGAAATGCCAACCTTCTGCAGACCATTGATTGAAAAGGCTGCTGTGAATTAGCAAGCAGAGCTTTTCTCTCCAGACCTACACTACAGAAACTTCATTTCCACCATAACACCGCATGGCACTTCCTTCCATCCCAACTAATCCACCAAAATCTGTCCTCTAGGGATGGGTTTCAAAACGTCCCCACTCCTAAAGGAGGATGAACAGAAAGGGCCCGTGTTGCAGAGAAAACGCTGGCCCATGGGCATGTGAATCAGTCAACCAACAATCGCTGGGCATTCTTCACCATGCCACGGTGGTTGTTGTTGTTGTTGTTGTTGTTAGGTGCTGTCGAGTCGTTATCCGACTCATAGCAACCCTCATAGGGTTTTCAATGGCTGACTGTTTCAGGATTGCCTTGAGAGTGGGTTGCCACGTCCTTCTCCCATTTTTGCGGTGCTGGGAATTGAACTCGGGACCTCAGAGACTGCAGCGCAACGCTCTACCAACTGAGCTGAAAATCAACAACCCCTGACTTCTGCCCTCCACCGGCTCCCCAGGCTAGAGAGGGCAACTAGGTGAGCCCAGGGGAGCTGGGATGCAGAGCAGGAGGGCTTCAACGCTGGGAGGCAAGGCCAGCTGTGGGTGACACTGACAGGCCAGGCAGGCCCCATGGCATCTCAGGGAAGGGGCATCCATGCCACAGCTAAGAACCTGAAATTCCACGGACAAGGCACATCGGAACTGTAGAGGCGTCAGATGCTGCTCAGGCCATGGCTTCCCCTGGAGCATTATTTTTTCAGAGGAGGCTGCAGACCTGCAACCTCTGATTCAACCTGAAATATCACCAACATGGTAGACAGTGGCAAAGAAAAATGGCAGCTGCCCACGCCAGGAAGAAGAAATTGTTTCCTTAAACATATACACCTGCGACAACCAGACGAAATAAACTTCCACGTGAAAACAAACTCTTACGAGGTTTTGCAGCAGTAAGCAACTTTACAGGGGACACAATACTCTGGTGACTTGTTGTTAGTTGCCGTCAAGTCGATATCCGACTCATAGCAACCCTACATACAACAGATGAAACATTATTGCCAGTGCTTCTCTGCTGTTCATAGGGTTTTCAATGGCAGATTGATTTTTGGGAGTGAGTTGCCGGGTCTGTCTCTCTACAGCACCTGGTGTTCCCAGGCAGCCTCCCATCCAAGGACTAACCAGGCCCGACCCTGCTTAGCTTCTGAGATCTGACAGGATCGGATGCCACAGGGCTACGGCTGCAGGCTCTGGTGATTTAGGGCTTTCTCAAACCCTGCTCATCTCGGGTCAAGCTTGAAATGGTCCGCACATACGCTGTGGAAACCAGGAATGGCAGGGGCTCCCTTTCTGTCAGGAGATGCTGGAGCCAACACCAAGCTGGGACCCACCCGCTTCACTTTTTCTGCACAAATGTCCTACGCTTTCTGGGCCACGGAGGTGGCATATGAGTTATGGGAGTGAGTTGAGTTATGGGATAAGCTGACGAGCTATGGGTTAAACACTCAGCACTCTGCCAAGCACGGATGCTCCACTAACTCCGTGGCATCGTGAGATTAAGCAGGTCCCATGCCCCCATCTGCCAAGGTCCTCCAAATGCTAGAGCTCAGAATCTACCAAGAAGCCGTGGACTCCCTGTGTAAAAACACCTAATGGGCCAGGCGCGATGGCGCACGCCTGTGGTCCCAGCGGCTCGGGAGGCGGAGGCAGGAGGATCGCAGGTTCGAGACCAGAGGCAGTCTGTATAACTTAGTGAGACCCTGTCTCAAAAAATGAAAAAAAAAAAAAAAAATGCACTGGGGACGCAGCTCGGTACTCCAGCACTTGCAGAGCATGCAGGTGCAAGGCCCTGGGTTCAACGCCCAATACTGCCAAAAAAAAAAAAAAAAGGAGAGGGTCAGAGGCCCTCTCCTAGTGTTCTCCTGCCCTGGGCCAGGCCGGTGCAAAGTGCGGGTATCCACTGACGGCTGCCTGGTGATGGCCCAGGAGGCATGCAGGCTGGGGTGTCAAGCTCAGAGAAAATCCCAGTTTTCCTAGCAGTGCCCAGGAACCCCGGAAGTGCCCTGCCCCAGCCGTGGCTGAAGGCACCGGCTGGCTGTCACCTGGATCTTGGCTATGCTGCTGGCAAACTGAATTACAATGCGTGGTCACCAATGGGGCTTTCGCCTTCAAAGAACAGGCAGCTTTATTTGAGAAGAAAGGCAGCTGACTCAACCCCATCCACCCCGGCCAGACTGTCTAAAGGAGAACTGGAAGGGAAACCAAGGCAAGCCAGGGTGAGGCTAGGCGAGGCAGGTCTCAGGGTCATTTCTGGGCATCGTGGCAGGGGAAGCTCAGGCGCTGAGTGGAGGTAACAATGCTGCGTTTCACAGCGTGCCACATCCAGAAGCGACACCCCGGAAACCGGGTCAGCGAAATGCAAAAACAATCAGCAGCGTTCCCTCAAATTCCAGAGATTCGGGAGGGGCGGGGTTCTCAAAGTATAAAGTAAAGATCAGAGAAAGCACTTCTTTTTTGACTGGGGAATGTTTTAAAACAAGACCGAGGACAAAATCACACGCATCCCATGCCTACATCCACCCATTTTTACTTGGGAATCTTGCTGGGCTTTGTTGTTGTTAGGTGCCATCGAGTCGGTATCTGACTCATAGCGACCCTCATAGGGTTTTCAATGGCTGACTGTTTCGGGATTGCCTTGGGAGTGGGTTGCCAGGTCCTTCTCCCATGTTTGTGGTGCTGGGAACTGAACTCGGGACCTCAGAGACTGCAGCTCAGCGCTCTACCCACTGAGCTAAATCCCAGCCCTTGCTGGGCTTGCTCAACTAAATATATAAAATGCAGTCCAACTCTAAGAGGATTTGTAACCCAGACCTACTCCGATTCATTTGGACATGCACAACACTCTTCGCTTTCACAAGGCAAGAATTTCTGAAGACGCCAGAAAACAGAGAAATTTTAAACAAATTACGGCACAGCCAAATGCTGACATATTATGCCCGTGAGAGAAATCATATCTTTAAAACCTTTTCATAACATCGGAAAGGGCTCAAAAAGGTCTCTAAGTAGGACCTCAATTTTAGGCGTATACATACAAATGGAAGAAAAGTCTAACGGGATATCCTCTAAAATAACAAGTTTTGTGTTCTAAAGACAAGTGATTTTTAAACTATTTGCTGTGACATGCATATGTTGTTGTTGTTGTGAGGTGCCGTTGTATCCGACTCATAGCGACCCTCATAGGGTTTTCAATGGCAGATTGTTTCGGGATTGCCTTGGGAGTGGATTGCCACGTCCTTCTCCCATTTTTGCGGTGCTGGGAATCGAACTCGGGACCTCAGAGACTGCAGAGCGGCGCTCTACCAACTGAGCTAAATCCCAGCCCCCGTGACATGTATATACTTGATTGGAAATGGTTCTATTTTAAACTTTAGAAAGATTGGGGTTTTGTTGTGCCGTTGAGCCTCCAGGGTTCACCTGCAGGCAGGGGCAGATCTGGGTCTGTCTCTCGGGGTGAAGGCTATTTCAGTTACTGTAGGCTTGGGTGTACGCTCGGTCACAGGTCCTCCAGGCCTGTGTCATCTCCATACCCCCAAGGCAATGCCGCTGGACTCGGTGTCAGTGAATGCACAGCCATACAAAATTGTTTCTGCATAGTTCTCTTCTCACAAAAAAAAAATGTTGTCCTGCCAGAATGAGGCAACCGTCTCAATTTGCAAAACACCACTGAAGTAGATAGAAGACCCACCCATATCTTAAAACTAATATGGAGAAGGGTAGCATTTCGTTATAACAAACAGGCTTCGATTTAATTAGATGAGGCAGGGCGAGGTCTGAAAGAGCACTGCTTTGGGAAGCCAGAGACCTGGAGCCCAAATGACCCCTTGGCTCACACCAGACTTCAAACAACCTCCATCAAATGTTCAGAGAGTCTTCATCCCTTCCTGAGCCTCCACCTCATCCTTATAAAACGAGGTCATTAATGCTGGATCGTCAGTGCTAAAGATCTATACAAATGGATGGTGATATCCTTGTTAATAGTGCACAGAACAGCCTGCAGCCGTAGCCCTGTGGCATCCAATCCCGTCAGATCTCGGAAGCTAAGCAGGGTCGGGCCTGGTTAGTACCTGGATGGGAGACCGCCTGGGAACACCAGGTGCTGTAGGCTTGGGAGAAGGACCTGGCAACCTCCTCCCAAAAATCAATCGGCCATTGAAAACCCTATGAACAGCAGAGAAGCACTGACAATCGTGTTTCCCCTGTTGTACAGAGGGTCGCTATGAGTCGGATATCGACTCAACGGCACCTAACAACAACAACAACAGTGCACAGAACAGAGGCATAGCCTGATGCTTCTTAAGCCTTCCTGAATTAACTATGCCTGCAGCTATACCACTGTGGCATCTGATTCTGTGAGATCTCAGAAGCTAAGGAGGGTTGGGCCTGGTTAGTACTTGAATTGGAGACCACCTGGGATACCAGGTGCTGTAGGTTTGAGAGAAGGACCTTGCAACCCATTTCAAAAAAAAACAATCAACCATTGAATACCCTATGAATAGAAGAGAAGCACTGACAATAGTGTTTCACCTGTTGTGCGTAGGGTCACTATGAATAGAACACCAACTTGATGGCCCCTAACAACAACAAATTACCTACAGCCCTGGCACAATATAGATCCTATTTCTTACAGAAAAATAATAGCATTATCAAAGTTCCAAACAAGATCTGTCCGTTGACTCTGAGTCTTATTAAAAATGGCAAGGATTCCAGCCAAGATGGGCCTAAAATCTCACATCATAAAGGTAGGTATCCAATTATCAAGAAACCATCTCAGAACCACACAAATAGAGGAAGAAGGAGGAAGAGGAGAGAGGAAGAAAGAGGAAGAGGAGGAGGAGGAGGAAAGGAAGGAAGGAAGGAAGGACGGAAGGAATGAAGGAAGGAGAAAAAGAAATAAAAAATAAATGCCACCACATCCTCTTGGTATAAAGTCAAGCTGTGTCACTGGAAGTGGTCAAGACCCCAGTGCGCAGCTTCAAGCATGGGAAGTGAGCTGGGTGCAGTGGCCACACAGGTAACCCTAGCAACTAGGGAAATGGACCCAGGAGGATCACGAGTTCAAGAGGCAACCTGCTCCCAGCAGCTCGGGAGGCAAAGGCAGGAGGATTGCAAGTTCGATACCAGAGGCAGTCTGTGTAACTTAGCGAGACCCTGTCTCAAAAACTGAAAAAATGGGCTGGGGATGCAGGTCAGTGGTCCAGCAATTGCAAAGCATGCAAGCGCAAGAACCTGGGTTCAATCCCCAGTACCACACACAAAAAAAGAGGCGACCTGCCTAACAGTGAGACCTTGACTCAAAATTTAAAAACTAATAAATTTTAAAAGGGCTAGGGGTGCAGCCCAGTGGTAAAGCACTTGCAGAGTATGCATAAGGCCCTGGGTTCAACCCCCAGTACCACAAAAAAATAAAAAATTGAAAAAAGAAAAAGGGAAATGAAAATGAGGCCTGGTGAGTCCCATTGAGCTAGGTGCTCCCGGCCAGGGGCATTTCACACCTGGCACGGCTTTCAAAGTGTTTCATCAGATTTCTGCGGGTGCAGCCAGAGAGCTGGAAGAGACCTCTGAGATTCACGCAGACTCGGCATGCTAGAGGAAGCCATCTGCAACTCCTCTAAAAGATCGGCAGGTGGGTGTAGGTCCCAGTGCCTCCCTCTACAAGTCCCAGGGGCCCATAAAGCCTCTGATAAGTCTGGAAGCATCTCAGGTTGCCAAGAGGGTGGCTAGGTGCGTGGGGGGTGGGACCACCAAGAGCCAGGTCCCCACAGGACTGGGGCCTGTCCGCAGCCTGCCCTGGAATTACCAAGTCCCCCAGGGATCAGGCAGCCAGTCAGCCAGCCAGATTGGGACATGGTTCAAGTGAACGAGGCTGCCAGCTGCCACTGGGATCCGCAACACAACAGCCACCTTCCCCACCTAGGCTGCTAAACTGCCCATCTAAACATTTTGGGGTTAGGAGTTCAGACTGCCCAGCGTCAAGGCAAAGCTTTCCCCTGGGGGGGGTGGGGGGCCTGATGTCCTCTCACTCCCAGGTGGAGGCACCTGCTTTGTGACACATTCCCGCTAGCCTTGGAATGTTCTCAATGTCCCTCCACAGAGGTCTTCATGGCCTTTGGGCAGGACACTCCGTTTTGTGGACAAGCCACCCCGCAGGCCTTTTATCATGAGTAGCTAAAAGCAATGCAAGAGGACAGGCTGCCAGTGGACTGGGGTGGGGGTGGGGCTGCACATTCCCATTTACATGCCACCTGCTCCCCCAGGTGAGTCCTGGCAGGGCCAAAGGAAGGAAGCAAGGAAACAAGCCAGAGAAAGGAGGGCCACTGGTGAGCCAGAGAGAACCGGAGCCCAGGAAAGGCAGACTGCTCAGCACCTCTCCTGCAGGGCAGGGGGAGAAATGTTCTGCGGGGAGCCGGCAACACACAGAGCCTTACAACCGGCAGCGTCCTCCACTTCGGCGGCCCCCAGTGTTAGGCCAATGTGAGACCCTCCAGCTGGGGGGTGCCCTGCCTACCTAGCAAGGTGCTTCTAATTTGACACAGGACTAGTGGTACAAAACACAGTACGGAAGCGAGCATTTGACTGGGGCAGGTGGACCTGCACCTGGACGTGGTGCCGGCCGCGGCTCGTCTGGCTCTGTGCATGGGCCAAATCCTACCGCCTCCTCCAAGCCCAAATCGAGCAAAAGACGGCCCTGCTGCGCCGGAACACACTGGCCAGCGAAGCACCGCCAGCAGCAGCGCCTCCCCAAAACACGTCTTCAACGTCCAGCAAGACGCTCAGACCTGGCCTAAGAACCTGTCACGGTTGCACGGCGCCAACCCCTCCACCGGCCCCCAGGCGTCAGCGGGGCAGGGACATTGTGGCGGCCCGGGGCCACTTTCTCCCAGGAGAGACTCCATTGTCCATGATCAAATGAACGCGGACGATCCGTCTTCCCTGCCAAGCTCGCGGCGCGCCCCGCCTTGCAGGGCAGCCAGCACCGCAGTGCCTCCTCGGCGGGGCAGCCGCGTGCCCCGGCCCGGCGCGTGTGTACACACGCACGCACACACGGGCGCGCACACCCCCGTCGCGCCAGGGGCGCCCGCTCCCCCGCGCTCGCCAGCAGCCCGGGGCGGTGTGTCCCTCACCTTCGATGGCGATGACGTGCTCCCGGATCTGGTTCTGCAGCACCGGCTCCTCCACGCGCTCCAGCAGCTCGTAGATGGAGTAGATGTTGGGGTGGACAGACTCGAAGCGCTGGATCTCCGCCCGGATGGCAGCCGAGTTGGCCAGCTGCTGCTGGTAGTTCATGGTGCAGGCGCCGCGCCGGGAGCAGCGCGCCCCCCGCCGCCGCCGCCGCCCCGCGCCCCAGAGCCCGCGGACCGCCGAGCCCGGGGCGCCGCAGCCCCCAGGGAGCCCGGCCCGCCGGCGGCGGGCGGAGGAGGCGCGAGAAAAAAACGCGCAGGGGAAGGAGGTGCGGGGCTGGCCGGCGGGCTCAGTTCATGGCCGGGACGCGCGGCCGACACGCGAGCGGGCCCCGGCGTCCCGGGTCAGCGGGCCGTCCGGGGGCAGCGCGCCCCCATGGAGCGCGCCGGGCGGGTGCGGCCGGCCCCGGAGGAGGCTCGCGCGGGCGCCTTCCTGCGCCGCAGCCCCCGTCCACCCCTAGGCGCTGCCCGGCCGAGCAGCCATTAAAGCCCAGGCAGCCGCCGCGCTCCGAGCGCCGGGGCCAAGGGCCGGCCCCCGGGTAGTGGCCGCGCCGCGCCGGGCGCCCGGCCGCAGCGAGTAGCCGCGCGCCGCGTCGCCGGGCGCTCCGGGGCCCCAGTGCCGATCGCGCCGCCCGCCGAGCCGGGACCGAGCCGCGGGCTCCGACCCAGCCGAGGACCAGCTCCGCGCGCCGCCAGCCGCTGCCCGGCCGGCCCCCTCCCTGGCACGCAGGGCCCCGGCCCACGTCGGCCCCGCCCCCGCCTGCGCCCGCGCCTCGGCCGCGCTCGCCGCCCTCCGGCCGCCGCCGCTGCGTCCTCCGCGGCGCTTCCCAGCGCGCCGGATCCCGGGGAATTGCGCCAGGCCCCGCCTCGCGCTGCCTCTAGGCTTCCTGGGATTTGTAGTCCGCGCCGCGTCGGCGCCGCCGCCGCCCGGCCGCGCGCTCGGGGTGCGCACTGCGCTCTCAGCCTGGCGCGCGAGTCAACCGGCGGCACCGGCGCGCCGAGCCCTCCAGCTGGCCGGAGCCCGTTGGGCCTGCTGCTGCCTGGGCCACCTCGACCGTCCCGGCGGCCCGTTGCGGCCCCCACGCCCCCATACGGAGCGGGCAACGCGCGAGCCCGCCCGCACTTTTGTTTGTTCCCAAGCTGCGGGTTTAAGGATCCTCTGCGCCTCGCAGTCTCCCGAGATCTGTCCTCGCAGGCGGCCCCCTCCCGCGTTGATTAACTTTCTGCCTCCCTTTTCTGAGCTGTGCAGGAGCGCTTCCGCTCAGTAAGTGAATGCTCTTCCCGACAGCAGAGAGCTTCCTGTGCTCCAGCGGCGGGAGGGTCCACACTCTACAAGTGAGCCGAAGTTTAGTCCGGGGTGCGAGGTGCGGCGAGACTTCCTCGGCACCCTTTTCCACTAGCACTTTTTAAAATCGAGCTGTGCATCTCAAGCTGCGGCCCCCTGGGCTCCACCTGCTCCATGCCTCCCCAGCCCCTTGCCCGCGCACCCACCCCACACCCACGTAAGGTCAATCCGAGGTTCCCGGAATGACAGGGAAAAAGGACATCACCAATTCCGGGGACCCTGCGGAGCTGGACGACACCGCAACAGCAGGCCCTGAAGCGTGGAAGCCTCGTCCTGCAGGCTGGAAGGGAAGGAGACTGTCCTGTGGAAGCGCCAGGACGTTCAGCGATCCCAGAGGCTCCTGGTGTGTGCACCGCTCTGGTTTCTGCCCCAACCCTCCAGTGGCCTTTCCGAAACACAGCGGAGCCAGTCTCGTCTTTGTTTGAAGCGTCCTGTGCCTTGCCTGGTTCACAGGCAGGCGGGTGATGGCCTAAGCGCCCGGGTGTCCACGCTCTTGGGTAGCTATTCCTGGGTTCCAAGATTTCCCAGATAGACGTTCTGGCTGATTTGTGTGTGTGTGTGTGTGTGTGTGTGTGTGTGTGTGTGTGTGTGTGTGTTTCTTTGTTGTTGTTTTTCTTTAAGCAGCCTGGGCTTTTGCTTGGGACTTCCTTGTCTCTGACACTTCTGTAGAGTCCATGGCTCTCCCTGTGATGTCTGATCTTTACTGCCACTGTAGCACTGTGGCGTCTGATCCCATCAGATTCTGGAAGCTAAGCAGGGTCGGGCCTGGTTAGTACTTGCATGGAAGACCGCCTGGGAACACCAGGTGCTGTAGGCTTGGGAGAAGGACCTGACAACCCACTCCCAAAAATCGATCTGCCATTGAAAATCCTTTGAATAGCAGAGAAACACTGACAATAGTGTTTTGCTTGTTATAGGTTAGGGTCGCTATGAGTTTGACACCCACTTGACAGTACCTAACAAGGAGAACAGGTAATCCCGAAACAATCGGCCATTAAAAACCCTATGAGGGTCGCTATGAGCCTGACTGGACTCCATGCCATCTAAGAACAGCAATAGTCATAATAACAGATGCAGGCAGGTAGTCTCCTTTTACTATCAGGAGATCATGGCCCCACCCTGAAACTCCTGCCTCTCCAGGTGGCTGGGATAACATCTCACTAGGCCTTCCTAGAGGCTTCTGGGTCTCTTTTGTGGTTCCTTTGTAGGGCTCTAACCTCTCAATTTGCATGGCCCTGGGACTCACCCTTAGGCCTCCTCTCTGCTATTAGTGTTGTTAAGTTGTTGTTATTCTTAGGTGCCATTCAGCCCATATCTGACTCATCGCAACCCTGCGTACAATAGGCGAAACACTATTGTCAGTGCTTCTCTGCTTTTCATAGGGTTTTCAATGGCCGATTGTTTGGGGGGAGTGGGTTGCGGGGTCCTTCTCCTGCTATTACTGTACTCTCCCTTATTCTATGGCTTTGAGTATCGCCTGCAGGTTGATGGCCCTCACATTTCTATCTCAAGGCAGGGTCTCACTCCTGGGTAGCAATCCGTACCCACTTGCTTCCTCACCTCTTCCAGGCCCAACTGGCAGATGGCATCCAGCTTGTCTCAAGTTGAACTCCCCTGCCCTCCCCTGCTTCTGAAAAGTTTTCCCCATCCCAGTCAGGGGCGATGCGAGCCTTTGACTGCCGGGCTGAAAAACTGGCGCCCTTTTTGCCTGTTATTCTGTCCTACCCGGAAGTGCTAGCTCCACCTTTGGAGGACCCAGAACCCCGCAACTTCTCACCTCCTTGCTCAGGCCTGGTCATCCAGCACTTATGGCATTGCTAGACAACCGCGCTAGCGATTGAGCGCCCTGCATCCTCCTGGTCCCCCGCTGCGAGATCTCAAACAGGCAGCCCAGGGGACCTCATGAACCTAAGTCTGAGTTCAAAACCTCCACTCGTCTCCAGCCTCCAGAGCCTTCTGGCCTTGAGTTTCTATAAAGAGCAGGGCAGGGGTTCCCCTTCCCCCCTAACTGTAAGCTAACAGGTTGGCCGGCCACAATGCCAAGGCAGAAGACAGAAGACTCCCCGGTCAGAAACAAAGGACTTTATTTTTTACAACAGTTGACGGGGTTCCAGGTCCCTCTGGGTGTCGTTAGGGGCAGGTGAGGCCTGGATTCATATCAGTTGCCCTGTACGAGAGGAACCCCGAGCTTGGGGACCCCACATCTTCCACAGGAGCTGTCAGGATGTCTGCCCTTCGCTGCAGAGGGAGATACTGTCTTTACGACCATGGATAGGAGGCCCTTCCGCCCTTCGCGTGACAAGAGCCACCACCTCTGTCTCCCAAAGCTGTCTGCTCTAGGGCACCCATAGAGAGCGAGCCCACAGCAAGGGCAGCCAGGGGCTCTGCTCACAGATGTGCAGAAGTACAAGACACCCGTGAAGGACGTCACCCATGGCGCCTGCATTAGTCTGCTCAGGCCTCCGTGACAAAGCTCCGCAGGCTGCATGACAAGCGAGAGAAATTTATATTCTTGAAACGCTGGAGCCTAGAAGTCCAAGGTGTCGGCCAAGTTGCTTTCTCCGGAAGCCTCTGCTTGGCTTGTGGACAGCTGTCTTGTCAGTGTCCTCACAGAGTTGTCCCTTTGTCTATGTCTTTTTTTTTTTTTTTTTTTTTTTGGTGGTACTGGGGGTTGAACCCAGGGCCTCGCGCTTGCATGCTCTGCAAGTGCTGGACCGCTGAGCTGCACCCTCAGCCCTTTTTTTTTTACTTTATGAGACAGGGTCTGGCGAAGTTACGCAGACTGCCTCTGGTCTCGAACTTGCGATCCTCCTGCCTCCGCCTCCCCAGCTGCTGGGATTACAGGCGTGCAGTGGGCCGCGGCACCCAGCCCTTTATCTATGTCTTAATCTCCCCTTCTTATGAAGATAGCAGTCACGTTGAATCAGGGCCTACCTCGTGGCCCTGCTTTAACTGAATTACCACTTTAAGATCCTATCTGCAAACACGGTCCCATTCTGAGGTCCTGGTGGTTAAGGCTTCAATGGACGAATCTGGGAGGACGCCATTCAGCCTTGAAGGCACTTCTTTACCAGAGCATCACTGCTTCCACCCCGTCCTGTCCCCTGCAGCCACACTGACCTTCTGCCTGTCCCCTGTGTACACAATCACACTCCCACCTCAGGTTTCCTAGTCACCATTTCCTCCTTCAGCAATGCTCCCCCCCGCGCCCTCTCTCCATCACGTCCTTCATGTATCTGCTCCAAGCCACCCTCCCGGTGAGTCCCTTCTCCAGCACCTTATCGAAAGGGCATCCGTGCTCACCAACCCTTGCATCTCCCTTCCTTGCTGTCGTAGAAAGGATAATGGTCCCTAAGGATACGCATATCCTCAGCCTGGAAACTCATGAACGTGTTACCTGAAGCAGCGAAAGGACTCTGCGGCTGGGATGGTGTTCCGGCTCTACAGATGGATCGAGAGCTTGCCCCAGATTACTGAAGCGGGTCTAAAACCCCCACTAGGGGCGACACAGTGTCTGCAACCATGGGCTTAAACATACATAAGATCATGTGCCTGGCGTAGAGTCAAGGAGTATTTCGATCCACAGTACATAGAGTCGCTGTGAGTCAAACTCGACTCAACGGCACCGAACAGCAATAATAGAGGCCTTATAAAAGGGAGGGAAATGTCCAAGTCAGAGGAGATGTGATGACGGGTGCAAGGGGGAGAGGGAGAGAGGGAGTGATTGAAGGATGCCACTCTACGGGCTTTGAGGATGGAGGAAGGGGTCACAAACCGAGGAGCACAGCGGGTCTCTAGAAGGTTGTTGTTGTTGTTGTTAGGTGCTGTCGAGTCGAGTCCAACTCATAGCAACACTCATAGGGTTTTCAATGGCTGTTTTTGGGATTGCCTTGGGAGTGGGTTGCCACATCCTTCTCCCATTTTGCGGTGCTGGGAATCGAACTCAGGACCTCAGAGACTGCAGAGCAGCGCTCTACCAACTGAGCTAAATCCTAGCCCCTCTAGAAGGTAGAAAAGGCAAAAACTTGAGTTCTCTCCCAGAGGTTTCAGAGGGAGCACAGCCCTATCAACCCACTCTGGACTTACGGCCTCCAGCACTGCAGGGCTTGGACCCCTGCAGTAGCACCGTATTCCGGAAGCTGAGGAACTTTGGGAGGTGAGACATAGCAGTCAGAACTAAGTCCCTGGGGGAGGGCTTTAAGGTTCTACCCAGACCCCCACTTCCAGTAAGCTTTCTGCTTCCTGTTGCCCACATGTGAGGAGCCTCTACCAAAGGCTGTTGCCTCCGCTTGGGTCATGCCCTCCCCACAAGCATAGACCCAACCCCCGAAACTATGTCGAATAGATCTTTCCTCCCGGAAGTTGTTCTATTGAGTTTCCTTTTTTTTTTTTTTTTTTTTTTTTTTGCAGTACTGGTGGTTGAACCCAGGGCCTCGCGCCTGCATGCTCTGCAAGTGCTGGACCACTGAGCTGCACCCTCGGCCCATTTCTTTTACTTTTTGAGACAGGGTTTCACTAAGTTATGCAGACTGCGTCTGGTCTTGAACTTGCAATTCTCCTGTCTCTGCCTCCCGAGCTGCTAGGATTACAGGCGCGTGCCACCACGCCCGGCCCTATTGAGTTTCTTTGTCACAGCAATGCAGAGGGGAACCAGCACAGATCATAAAATGTATGTGTTTAAACCAGTAAATTTGTGCTAATTTTCTATAGCAGTAATGTTGTTGTTGTTGTTAGGTACCATCCAGTCGGTATCCGACTCATAGCGACCCTCATAGGGTTTTCAATGGCTGACTGTTTCGGGATTGCCTTGGGAGTGGATTGCCAGGTCCTTCTCCCATTTTTGCGGTGCTGGGAATTGAACTCAGGACCTTAGAGACTGCAGCACAGCACTCTACCGACTGAGCTAAATCCCAGCCCTATAGCAGTAATAGGAGACATACACTTGCCTGTTTCTTTTCTTATCCCTTACCCTTGTCTAAGTCACTATATATTTACTTGTTCCTCTTGGATATGGTCTGTGTCTCGACAAGGATGTATGTTCCAACAGATCTAGCAGTTTGTCTGTCTTGTTCTCCATTCTGTGCCCAGCCCTTGTAACAGTGCGTGACACACAGCAGGTGCCCAATAAGTGCTTGCCAAACAGGTGGCTTCCTATTAAATTGTGGTTGCCAAAAAGACAGGACCACGTGTCTCTTATACAGTGTTTGGTACACTGTAGAAAATTAGTGAATGAACAACAACAAGAAAAAAAAACCTTCCTACGGTGAGGGGTCCCGCGTGTCATATCAAGCACATAGTGGGTGCTCAGGAAAGGTTAGCAAGTTGAAGCAGGGACTTTGCTAACAACATGGAGCCCCGTGGGAGTCATTGGGAGATTCCTGCCGATTCGTCTTCTATGAATACTGCCAAGAACTGTGGCCGTTTCTCATGGGATGGTCCCCTCCAGACACTGAAGTTTGTGAGTAAAAGGCCCTCTGTGGAAGCAAGCTCAGTCTCAAAGTGGTGACTTACTTCTGTCACCAGAAGTGTCAAAGGTTGGGATTAGGGCCAGGCGCGGTGGCGCACCCCTGTAATCCCAGCGGCTCGGGAGGCGGAGGTGGGAGGATCACAAGTTCGAGACCAGAAGCAGTCTGTGTAATTTAGCAAGACCCTGTCTCGAAAAGTAAAAAAAATGGGCTGAGGGTGCAGCTCAGTGGTCCAGCACTTGCAGAGCAAGCAAGCACGAGGCCCTGGGTTCAAACCCCAGTACCGCAACGAAAAAAAAAAAAAGGTTGGGACTAGGGGTATAGCTTAGTTGTAGGACACTTGCCTAGCATATGTGAGACCCTGGGTTCCAACAGCACCACCATCACTGCCACCACCACCACCCCAATAACAACAACAACAACTAAGATAGATTGTTGTTGTTAGGTGCCGTCGAGTCGGTATCCGACTCATAGCGACCCTCATAGGGTTTTCAATGGCTGACTGTTTCAGGATTGCCTTGGGAGTGGTTTTCCAGGTCCTTCTCCCATTTTGCGGTGCTGGGAATTGAACTCAGGACCTCAGAGACTGCAGCGCAGCACTCTACCAACTGAGTTAAATCCCAGCCCAAGATAGATAGAAATAAAAAGATAGACCTCAAAGTTTGGATGATCATCCTATTCATTCATTCCTTCTGTCATTTATTCATTCAAAAGTTTTTCATTGAGAACCTGCTATATCCTATGTAGGAGGGTACAAAATTAAAGATTATGCCTTTGATTACTTTATAGCCTCATAGACTCGCACACCCAAACATAATCCCCACTCAAGCCCAAACACATGAACACTGAGCTCACACCCACACAATCTAGCATTGGATGAATAGGTCTGGCAATGTCTAATTACAAGTGTGAATTAAGGACAATTCTGCTAGTGGCCAGTCAGTCATATATATTGTCCTGTAGCCCAGAAGTGTGATTGTGTCCTCCACAGGAATCATTTTATAGCCATAACTAAACATCAAAATAGTCCCATTCCCCTAAACATTCATAGCAGCCATTACACACAGCCCCTAGCTATTCCTCTGAAATTGTCTCTAAGAAGGATTTGAGAAATATTTGCAACATCGTGTGCTTTATTCATTTGCCTGGGCGACAACTGACTGCACTTGACTCCCTTCCACACTTGGCTGAAGAGTCCCAAGACAGTCTTATTTGCCTTGTGTGTAGACTGTCATGTGACTGCGCTCGTTGCATAGCACAGGGCCATCACAGGTCTTGGGGGAGTCAAGCAATGGGAAGATGGCTCAACAGCGTCTCCGGCAGGCTTTGGACTTCTAGTGAAGGGGAGGAGGGAACACCTGGGGACAAGAGAAGACAGTAAGAGGAGGAAGGACAGAGTTCCAAAAGTGCCGTTGATAAAGTTTCCATCTCTCGATTTTGCCCATCTGGTGTGAAAATATAGCACACTCAGTATGTTTGCCCTTTTACAGTTTGCGCTTGTGACTGTGTGTTGGTACCACAAGCCATCTGCATTAGTTAGCTTTGCCCACAAAAAAATGACATGTAATAGACTTGCTAAGTTACGCAGACTTCCTCTGGTCTCGAACTTGCGATCCTCCCACTCCGCCTCTCGAGCCACAAATCTTAGCAGCACAGAATGTTGAACGTTTTTTGTGCTCACACTTCTGGGGCAGCTGAGAGTCCGCTGATCTAGGCTGGGCTCTGCTGGGATGGTCAGCTCTACGCCGGGAGCTCTCTTTAGAGCAAAGGGCTCTGCAAACCTTCGTTCTCTCACCTGTAAGGAACAGATCACGACACCTGAAATGCCAGTTACTACTGCTGAAAGAGCCTCAATCAGCGTCCGCAAGCTCACATAGCTAACAAACGACCAAGCCAGGATCTGAAGCCAGATCTGTTTTTCCACTTTGTGGAGAGCAACAGAGAGGCTGCATCCGTGTTTTCTCTACATGTGATGTCTCCAGGCATAGCACGCATCAAAAGCACTAATGCAGCACTTGGGTGGGGAAATGTAAATGTATCAAGCGTTCACCTGTCTCGTCCTCTCTCTCTCTCTTTCTGTCTCCATTTGTCCTGGGCGACCATTATGGTTCCACCGTGGCATCTCATCTCATCAGATCTTGGAAGCTAAGCAGGGTCAGACCTGTTTAGTACTTGGATGGAAGACCACCTGGAAATACTGGGTGCTATAGCTTGGGAGGAGGAACTGGCAACCCACTCCCCAAACCAATCAGCCACTGAAAACCCTATAAATAGCAGAGAAGCACTGACAATGGTGCAAGGTATAGTGCAGTGTCAGGTAGTGTTTCATTTGTTCTACATAGGTTTGCTATGAGTTGGACCCAACTCGATAGCACCTAACAACTACAACAACTAATATTGTTTGGATCTGAATGTCCCCCAAAGGTCATGGGTTTGCATACTTGGTTCCCAATTGGTGGCATTGGTTTTGGATTTCATAAAACTTCAGTGGGTGGGATTGTTACTTTGCCAAAGTAAATTGTAGGAGGGAGCCTTTGGAGGTTTTCCACCTGGACCCACAACGCTGGTCGCTGTCTGCCTCTTGCCCTGCAATGCCATGAGATCATTCACCACAGGCTCTACTACCACTACCATGCCTGCCCTCCCACCATTATAGACTAAACCTCTAACTGTGAGCACCCAATAAACCTTTTCCTCCCTAAGTTCATTTGCATTGGTTTTTCTGTTACAGTGACAGCAGCTGACTAATATAGCAACCATGCCAAAGCCACATGGAGAGGACCTTTGGGAATTCCTGCGCCTACACAACCAGTCTTCTAGCTGATTTCTGCATAGGGTGGTGTGAGACAAGCTGGGCCTTCTGTGCCTTGTCTGAACTCTCGAGCCACAGAAACTGAGATAACAAGTGGTTATCATTGCTTTAAGACTCTACATGCTGGAGTGATCTGTTCAAAAATAAGAGATGTGCACAGGGTCCCCAAGATGCTGTGAAATGCATGAGAATTGTGGTATTTACATGACGGTACTTATCAATGTATGACATCTTTATTTCCTTGACTGATCAAGCATTGGATATCGTAAAGGCCACGTTTTTCCTGAGTGGAAGAACCCCTAGGAGAGTCCAGTCTCCATGTAAGCTCTGTTTGTCACCTCTAGGTGGCCCTTGTTTAGTGGCCGTGGACCACCTTCTGCAACACCATTTTTCATCTTCTACTCCTGCCACGGTCTAGGATTTAGCTCAGATAGTAGAGCGCTGCGCTGTAGTCTCTGAGGTCCCGAGTTCAATTCCCAGCACCACAAAAATGGGAGAAGGACCTGGCAATCCACTCCCAAGGCAATCCCGAAATAGTCAGCCATTGAAAACCCTATGAGGGTCGCTATGAGTCAGATACCCACTTGACGGCACCTAACAACAACAACAACAACTCCTGCCACAGACTTCATGGCTTAAACACACGTGTATTATCCTATAGTCCTGTAGGCCAGAAGTCTGAGCTGGGACCCCAGGCTAAATCAGGGTGTTGGCAAGGCCATATGCCTTTCGGCAGGCTCTGGTGGGGTCCATTTCCTGCCTTTTCCAGTTTGCTTAAGGTGCTGCATGCCTTAGCTTATGATCTTCCTCCTCTATTTCGAAGCTGGCACAGGTAAGTTGAGTCTTCCTTGCATCCCATCTCTCTGACCCCTTCTCCCGCTTTTCAGGACCCTTGGGACTATATGGAGCCCACCTGTGTAACCCAAGGTCATCTCCCTTCTTCAAGGTCATCTGATTAGCAATCTTCACTCCACCTGCCACCTTGATTCTCCTTTGTCATGTAGGGTAACATTTGTGCAGATTTCAGGGATGAGGACAAGGACATCCTTGGTGAGGGGGACCTTGTTCTGCCTATGACACATAAACAAACCCTGGCCATTGTCCAATATGCATATAGTACTGAAGGGCTGGGATTTAGCTCAGTTGGTACAGCGCTGCGCTGCAGTCTCTGCAGTCCTGAGTTCAATTCCCAGAACCGCAAGAATGGGAGAAGGACCTGGCAATCCACTCCCAAGGCAATCCTGAAACGGTCAGCCATTGAAAACCCTATGAGGGTCGCTATGAGTTGATACCGACTTGACGGCACCTAACAACAACAACAACATTTAGTACTGAATTAGGGTTTGTCAACTGTTACTGGAGTTGTATTTGAATCTACGTCTACACATCGCCAGAAGAATATTCAAAGGAAACTTTGGGTTGCCGGAATCAGCCTTGGCCCCAGCCATAACCCTGTGCCAGGTGGCCGTTTGAGACGCATGAGCTTTGTGCAACCTGGTGGGTCGCTTAACCCTAACTCATTGAGAATCCCACTCCACAACCCCAGAGCCTCAACCCAAAGCGATGGGAACAGAAACATATGTGGATATAATTCTTTCTTTTTTTCTTTTTTTTTTTTTTTTTCGGTACTGGGGGTAGAACCCAGGTCCTCACCTGCATGCTTTGCAAGTGCTGGACCACTGAGTTGCACACCCAGCCCCCCCCCCTTTTTTTTAACTTTTTTGAGACAGGGTCTCGCTAAGTTATGCAGACTGCCTCTGGTCTCGAACCTGCAATCCTCCTGCCTCCACCTCCTGAGCCACTGGGATTACAGGCATGCGCCACCGCGCCCGATGATATAATTCATTTTTAAAGGCTCTGTATATTTCTTCTGCACTGATATTTTGGGGTCCGTTCTTATTTTTAGGGTTACAAAGCCTATCTTCCCAACATGTGGACAAAATGAGCAATGGGACTTTTTATCTTCAGGTAACTTTTTAAAGGACTTTCACATTTACTTGATATCCTTAGAATCAATTTGATGGAGCCAGGCCCCAGTGGCTGACGCCTATCACCCCAGCAACTTGGGAGCCTGAGGTGGGAGGATTGTGGGTTTGGGGCAGAGGCAGTCTGTATAATTTAGCAAGAGTCTGTCTCCATATAAAAAATTAAAATTAAAAAAGGGTCTGGAGGTGCAGTTCATGGTAGATCACTTGCCCTGGGTTCAAACCCCCCCAACACTGAAAAAAAAAAAAGTTATGTCTGAAAATCCCAAATCTGAAATTCTTCAAAATCCAAAACTTCTCGAGCGCCAAGATGATGCTACAAGTGGAAAATTCCATACCACAGAGCAGTGTTTAGTGCACAAAATTACTAAGAATATCGTATAAAATTACTGTCAGGCTTGTGTATGACACAAGTAGATTTTAGGTTGAGACCTGAGTCCCACCTTCCAGACTTCTTATTATATATACGCATTATATATATGAAAAAGGGGCCGGGATTTAGCTCAGTTGATAGAGCGCCACTTTGCAGTCTCTGGGGTCCCAGGTTCGACTCCCAGCACCGCAAAAATGAGAGAAGGATGTGGCAACCCACTCCCAAGGCAATCCCGAAACAATCTGCCATTGAAAACTCTACAAGGGTCGCTATGATCCAGACACAACTCGATGGCACCTAAAAACAACAACATATACGAAAAAGTCAGAAATCTGAAGTATTTCTGGTCCTGGACCTTTTGAATAAGGGGTATTCAACCTGCATAACTTTTGTCAGAACTTTCAAAATTTCACTGACACTACAAATGATTCCTAGTTGAAATCCAAGTTTTGTTCTTCCAAATGTCACCAAAACGAAGGCAGATTTCTTAAGGACCCTTAGAAAGCTTTAGGGCTGACAGAAAGTTAGATCCTGGTAAAGATGAGTTCAGGAAGTGTGGGGTCAAATGACAACAAAACACTCCACATTGCTTTTCTGGAAAGTTCCTTAGTCCTGGCAGGCTGCTCAGGGTCATCGCCTGCCTGACCTTGCCCTCAGGCCCTGGCTCCCTCTTCCCCACCCCCTCCTGTCTCCTGAGGGCAGTGGCTCCTGTCCACAGTATAAACCCCAGGATGGGCCATCAGGAAGAAATCCCCCCTAAGTCATATATTATGATACTCTGTCCCTTTTGATACTGCCAGACGAGGCAGCACACTCCTAGGATGCTCAGGAGGCTGAGGCAGGAGAATTGTGAGTTCAAGGCCAGAGGCAGCCTGTGCACTTTAGAGAGACTCTGTCAAAAAAAAAAAAAAAAAGTGTTATTCAGAGATGAGTCTATGGATCGCAATTCTTCAACAGATTAAGAAATGAATTTTGTCAATGGATAAGGTAAAATAGATAGGGCTGGATGGGGGATCAGGGCGATAGGGAAACAGGAGGGGAGGAAGAACAATGCAGAAGGGTAAAGAGGAAGAGAAAAAGCGCAAATTACAAGATGCAACTCCATGAATTTCTTCCTTCATTGATTCTGTAACATGTTTAAAGAGATGGGCTTATAAGCAAAACTGACTTCATAGTTGCATAATGGATATAACAAATGACTTCTCACTCTGCACCTCACTAACATGTGTACATGAAATACACAAAAGTGAGGCAAATAAGTGACAAGTTATGACATGAACATAACAAGGTTATAACACAGTAATAGGTTATACCACAAATGGTTTATGTTAAGATGGAGATTTTCCTTGGCTTGAACATTATGTCATTTTTTCATCCAATGTAATGAATTTAGAATTTAAAAAGAACTATGTTGGGTCCCCCTGGGTAGTGCAGGGTAATCTCACCATCTCAAGAATCTTACCTTAGTGACATCTGCAAAGTCTCTTTTGCCATCCGCGGTGAATTTCCACAGAGACTGGGCAGTAGGACGTGGACTTCTGTGAGATTTTATCACGCTTCACACAGGGCTGAGAACACAATGGAAAAAAGCAATGGGGAAAAAAAGGGAATACAGTGGAATATACGGGCTTCCTATATTCCACTGAAATATGCCACGGGATGGTCCTTGGTTAAAGGCACACTGACAAATATTTACTGACACACTAACTTAAAAGCATAGCCTGTGTAGCCGGGTGCGGTGGTGCACACCTGTAATCCCAGCGGGAGAATCTCAAGTTCGAGACCAGAGGCAGTCTGGGTAATTTAGCGAGACCCTGTCTCAAAAAGTGAAAAAGTGGGTTGAGCGTGCAGCTCAGTGGTCCAGCACTTGGAGAGCATGCAGGCGCGAGGCCCTGGGTTCAACCTCCAGAACCGCAAAAACAAAAACAAAAACAAAAACAAAAAAACCCCACAACCTGTGTGTGTAAAATTCAACCACTTGGGCTTTTTTTATTTTCATTTAATTTAATGTTTTAAAATTCATTCAATAAGATACATAAGATTAGGAAGAAAGCTAGTCATATTGAAATGTAGTTAAGATATTTAATAGTTTATGGTGCAGGAATATAGGCGCTTCTTTGTTAACATGTTAATTAATAAGATGGAGCAGAATGTCTTACTAACTACAATAACTTTAAGTTAAAGGAGGCTCAGAAATTATTTTAAGATCTTTTTTCACAGTACTAGTGGGCTGACCCCCAGGGTCTTGCATATACTCTTGTAAGCACTCTACCACTCAACTGCACCCCCAACTCCTTTTTAATGTTTTTTTTTTTTTTTTATCTTGATACAGGGTCCTGCTCAGTTACATGGGCTACCTCTGGTCTTGAACTTGTGATCCTCCTGCTTCTGCCTCCCAAGTTGCTGGGATTACAAATGTATGCTATCCTGTCCAGGTTATGTTAAGATATTTGCAATACTTGAAAGTGACCGGAAAATACCCTGTTTCTCTGGTGACAGAGTCACAGACAGTGTAAAACGTCCGTGATTTGTTGTCTGAAGTCCTGATGAAAGGAAAGGCTGCATTTTGGGCTGCATTTCAGTTAGACTTAGATGAAGCCAGAAATGTCATTGTTTTCCCAGTCTAGTTCACGGGCTGCCTACTTCAAGCCCAGGGCAGACGGGAGCAGATAGGCACAGACAGAATTAGAGCCTTATAAGGCAAACCCTATTTTCTGACATTGAGGTTATGCATAATGTAAAATGTACAATCTTGATCTATTTTTTTTGTGTGTGTGGTACTGGGGGTTGATCCTGGGGCCTCGCGCTTGCATGCTTTGCAAGTGCTGGACCACTGAGCTGCACCACCAGCCCCCTTTTTCTTTTTCTTTTCTTTTTTCTTCTTTTTTTTTTTTTTTTCTTTACTTCCTGAGACAGGATCTCGCTAAATTACACAGACTTTCTCTGGTCTGGAACTTGTGATCCTCCTGGCTCCGCCTCCCAAGCCGCTGGGATGACAGTCATGCGCCACCACGCCCAGCTCGATCTTGATCATTTTTAAGTGTATAGTTCAGCAGTGTTAATTGTATTTCTGCTGTCCTACATCTATTGCCATTCTTTTTCACCTTGCAGAACTGAAACTCTGCACATGAAACAACATTCGGGTTTCCTGCTTCCCCAGACCCTGACACTCACCATTCTATTTTGTGTTTCTGTGACTCTGACTGTTCTAGGCACTTCACGTAAGTGTAAGTGGAATCACGCATATTGGTCCTTCTGTGATTTAGCATAATGTCCTCCAGTTTCATTCATGTTGCAGCGTGGGTCAGAATTTCCTTCCTTTTGAAGGCTGAATGATATTCCACTGTACGTAAATGCCGCATTTTTTTCGTTCATCTGTTGACAGGCACATGGTTTGCCTCCACCTTTTGGTTAGTACAAATAATGCTGCTAGGAACATAGATGTGCAAACATCTCTTTGAGGTCCTGCTTTCAGTTCTTTGGGGTATACAGTATATCCAGAAATGGCATTGCTAGATGCATTGATAGCTGGGATTTAGCTCAGTTGGTAGAGCGCTGCGCTGCACTCTCTGAGGTCCCGAGTTCAATTCCCAGCACCGCAAAAATGGGAGAAGGGCCTGGCAATCCACTCCCAAGGTAATCCAAAACAGTCAGCCATCGAAAACCCTATGAGGGTCACTATGAGTTGGATAACGACTCGACGGCACCTAACAACAACCTAACAGATGCATTGATAATGTCACATCAGAGTAAAGCTCAGCTTTACCAAGTTCAGTCCACATGCAGGTCAGGATGACAGCTCCTAAGATTTATGCCCAAGAGAAGGACAAGGACACATTGTCAGCTAAAGAATGTCACAGTATCAGCATCCCTTTCCCATGCCCCGGAGAAAACAGAGGCCACACAGTTGAGGTGACTCACTCAGTCCCCCACAGCTCCTGGGAAGCAGCCCAGGAAGAGACTTGAGCCTGGGAAGCCACCAACGCTGAACCAGCTCAGGGAGATGGAACGGGCTGCAGCCCCAAAAGGCTTGTGGTCAGGATGGGAAAGAGCGAAGTTGACCCAATGATCCGCAAGAGGAAGGAGCCACGAAGAAATCCCACTGTCCTGTGCAAATGTCCTGGCCCTGGTCCGACAGGTACATGGCCACGCAAGACCTGCTTCCCCACAATGCTCCACTGAGCTAGCTGGTGCTAGCTCTTGTAGTTCCAAATGAGCATCACAGGTAAAATGCCTATTCTTTTTTTTTGTGTGTGTGGTAATAGGAGTTGAACCCAGGGCCTCGCGCCTGCATGCTCTGCAAGTGCTTGGCCACTGAGCTGTACCCTCAGCCCATTTTTTTACTTTTTGAGACAGGGTCTTGCTAAATTATGTAGACTGCCTCTAGTCTCGAACTTGCAATCCTCTTGCCTCCTCCTCCCAAGCTGCTGGGATTACAGGCGTGAGTCACCATGCCCGGCTCAAAATGCCTATTGTTTAAACAACCTCCTGAAGCCTCCTTCCACACACGCCATGAAGACGCTGGTCCGCAGTAACATCAGCTCCTGGGGGTGCTGAAAGTGACCTTTACCTTACATACCCCCCTTGGGTTGTCCCCAGCGCTTAAAGTGGATATTTACAGCGATCTGGGCTAGCACAGCCACGTAGATCCTCTTTGTGCACCAAGTACAAAATATATGGCAATTCTCAATGTGCAAATTCTTCTCTCATAAAATGGAAGATTAATTTGCTTATACACATTCCGCAAGCTGATTAAAAAGCTGGTTTTATACACATTGCTTTGGCTGATGAACAAATTAGACACTGAGAAATCAGATGCAAATGAGTAGTTTACAGACACTTTTGAAATGATATAATCGCCTCTCTGATCGTATGAAAAAACCACAAAACTGATTTAGAATGGGTCTATTGAGGCAGCTGAGAGGAAGGTTTCTGAAATGATTATCAACTTTGTTTTTTCTTATCCCATTTGTCATGGAAGCATCTTTGTAACTTAGCTTTTGTTTGTTTGTTTTATGGATTATCTGCCATAGTATCGTTGGGGCTTTTGTTAAATTTTAGGAGTTAACACACTGAGTGAATTATTCCCTTAGATGTACCCTTGGAATGGTGTGTGTACAAATGACAGCAACCAAAAAGAGATTGTTTTTCTATTATTTAATTTTCAGTTGGAAATACAGATTCCAAATGAGGTTTCAAATATAGATTCCGCATAAATATTTATCAAACAGCCACTAAATCCTGTGCCAGGCTCCTTCCACGTTGTCTCTTTCAACCTTCTGAGACCTTGCAAGGAGGACTCTGCTGTCCACAGAGGAACCACCTCCCAGGACTTGCTCCAAGCCACAGCCAGGATTGACTCACTCAGAATTCAAAACCCAGTTCTTTCTGAGAGTGAGACTTGTTCCTTTGTCCTAATCACAGTTGTTGTTGTTGTTATCCAATGGTATCCAACTCATAGTGACCCTGCATACAACAGGCGAAACACTACTGTCAGTGCTTCTCTGTTGTTCATAGGGTTTTCAGTGGCTGATTGATTTTTGGGAGTGGGTTTCCAGGTCCTTCTCCCAAGCTGACAGCACCTGGTGTTCCCAGGCGGTCTCCCATCCAAGTACTAACCAGGCCTGACCCTGCTTAGCTTCTGAGATCTGAAGGAATCAGATGCCACAGGGCTACAGCTGCAGGCCCTAATCACAGAGTCTCCTCTAATTTTTTTAAAATGCAATGGAGGGCTTGGGGATTTAGCTCAGTGGTAGAGGCCTTGCCTCGCAAGTGCAAGGCCCTGGGTTTGGTCCTCAGCATCAATCAATCAATCAATCAATCAATACAAACAAAATGCAGTGGAGTGAAGTCAGAGGCAGCCTGCACTGTTTAGTGAGGCCCTGCCTCAAAGTGGATTCATAAGTGACTTAAAACACACAGCATGCACAAACACAATGGAGAATTTCCACAGCTGGGTCCGAAACATCTTTGGTGATGCAGAAGGCGAGCTCATCATAGACCAGATCTTGACGGATGTGCAGGGCCCCTGCGTGCTTCCCTGTGTGGTGAGAAGCGTTTTATTGCTTGAATCATATGACTCGCCCAGCTCAGCCCTCAAGCTAACAGTATAATCCCTTCCGCTCAGATGGTGAGTATGCGCGACAGGGGACATGTTAGCGCAAGCCCTGCTGGGATCCGCCCCCACACTCGTCATACAGCAAGCGAGCTTACTTTTTGTATACATAATATTTAAGAGGGATTGTTCTGGACCCCTGAGGACACCAAGATCCACCAGCGCTCCAGTTTCTTATACAAAAGGGCAGAACATTTGCCTAGAACCTATTCACAGGCTGCCATATACTTTAAACCAGCTCTAGATTACTTAGTCCACAGCCATACCACCCTGGCTTCCAATCTCTGTCTGATCTCGGAAGTTAAGTAGGGTCTAGTCTGGTTAGTCCTTGCATAGGAGACCTCCTGAGAATGCTGGGTGCTGTAGGCTTGAGAGAAGGACCTGGCATCTCACTCTCAAAACAATCAGCCATCAAAACCCCTATGAATAGCAGAAAAGTGCTGCCATAGCGCCGGGCATAGCACAGCGTCAGGGAGTGTTTCATCTATCCTACACAGGGTCGCTATGAGTCTGCGGCATCTAACAACAACTAGATTACTTATGATACCTGATACAGTGTAAATGCTGTGTAAATAGTTACTATTTTGTATTGTTTAGAGAATAATGCCAAGAAAAAGAGTCTGTACGTGTCAGTGCAGACACAGCCATTATAGGTTAACTACCATATATTCTGGGTACTAATTCACACCCTTTCAAGAATTTTGTTGTTGTTGTTGTTAGGTGCCATGGAGTCAGATCCAACTCATAGCAACCCTATGTACAACAGAATGAAACACTCCCTGGCACTGTGTCATGCCTGGCACTATGTCAGTGCTTCTCTGATTATCCATTGGGGTTTTGATGGCTGATTGTGTCAGGAAGGGGCTGCCAGGTGCTTCTCCCGCTTTTGTGGTGCTGGAGGTTGAACCCAGGGCCTCAGAGTGCGCAGAGCAGTGCTCTACCAACTGAACTAAACCTCAGACCATTTTCAAGAATTTTAGAAGCCTACAAAATCAGACGTGGGTGAGAATCGCTTGTGGAGTGGATCGTGGTCGAGAGTGCTCCCTCAAGAGCTGTGAGAATCCAATCCACAGTCGATTCCAATCCACATCTAATTTTGCTCCCAAAACTCTGGAATGGGTTCGGATTCAAGAATTCTTGAATGGGCCAGGTGCAGTGGCGCACACCTGTCATCCCAGCGGCTCGGAAGGCAGAGGTAGGAGGATCGCAAGTTTGAGACCAGAAGCAGTCTGCATAACTTAGCAAGACCCTGTCTCAAAAAGTAAAAAAATGAGCTGGGGGTGCAGCTCAGTGGTCCAGCACTTGCAGAGCATGCAAGCGTGAGGCCCTGGGTTCAACCCCTAGTACTGAAAAAAAAAAAAAAAAAAGTCAGCTGGACCAGTGGACCTGTAGACCACGCCTCTCAGATTTTGACATTCACATGAATCATCCGGGGTCTTAGGGAAAGTGCAGGTTCTGGCTGCATAGGTCCGGAGGAAGAGATTCTGTGCTCCTGCCAAGTCCCAGGCGATGCTTTCAAGGTTGGGTTTGCTGTGCTCATGCTGAGCCACTCTAGTAGACCTGACAACCGGCAATTTCCCATCAGGCAGCACGCTATGGGAACGAGGTCTTGCAGCTTAAAGAGCTTTCTGTGGAAAAGACTTTTTGTTCTATTCTTTGTCATCAAATTTCTTTCTAGCACTGAGGATGTGGCTTGGTGGTAGAGACCTTGCCTAGCATGTACGAGGTCCCGGATTTCATCCTCAGCACCACCAACAGAAACAAAAGCTCTCTAATATGCCTCAGACCATGGCTTTCTCTGAGGAAGCTCACGGTAGGCATGAAGTCCAAAGCGGTGCCTGGAAGTTTCTTAGACATGAACACAGTTCCAATTTCCTTCAGAGGATTTCCATGGGAGCAAAGGTCGTGATTGTGCTGTCCCCCATACTGCTTGCCTGATTGGTAGAAGCAGAAAGTCACTCCTAGATTTTTGGGGTCAGATGTCCTCACTGGGGGAGGCAGAGGTCCCAGCCAGTTCTCTGCCCCATAGGCCTTGACTTTTCCGGCAAGATGTGTGGGTCACCTGCCTTCTGCCTTGCCAACAGCCTGGACCACAGCATGGTTCACTCCCAACCATGCATTTCCTCTTGGATGTGATGTTTGGCCCAAGCAGTCTTAGGCCTGTGAGATCCAGCAGGGCCAGAGCTTGTGTGGCATCTCCAGACGGCTCTTACTTATGGCTGGGGAAACAGAGGTGTTATGCCAGCCTCATGTCACCCAAAGGTCAATGGCAGATATAGGGCCAGCGCCATCTAACCAACAACAGAACTATCATGGTTTGCATACAAAATATCCCCCAAAGGTCAAGCGCTTTAACGGTTCAGTCCCCAGTGACAGTGCTGTTTGTAGAGGCTATTGATCTTTGGGGCGTAGGTTCTATCTTTGTGGAAGTGGTTACTAGGGGTGGGCCTTTGAAGGTCATTACCTGGACCCATATACCATAAGGTGGTCCGTCACAAGCCCTGCTGTTATGACCAACCACAACCATGACACTTTGCTGCCATCTTGAACCGATCCTCTAACTGTGAGCTCCCAATAAATCTTTTGCTCCGTAAGTTTGTTTAGGTTGGTTTTTCTGCTACAGTGACAGCAGCTGACTAATGCAACAGTATTGCACATTCCAGTCCACTTGATTCAAATTCAAGCTCTGCCACCGTTAACTGTGTGACTTGTGAGAGTTCATCATCTTCTTCACATCTTAGTTTCTTCATCTGTAAAATGGAGGCACCTACCCTGTACAATGTTATAATTATGTTTTCAGGGATCCATCCCACCCACAATCTTACTAGCAACATTAATAGCTTTAATTTATACATATGCTGTTACAATGTTTTAATATCCTTTCACATTTTTTCTCAATGCAAAGTACATGTAATGGAATGTAGGCTAATATCCTCTGCCATTGTATTTTATTTTTCAAGATACATGTATTCATATGCTGGGGGTTAGCATAAAAATGGGGCCAGTCAACAGATATTTATGAAGCACACACTGTGTGATGTGGTGCACTGGAGTCTCAGGGTATAGTGGTAAAAGAGGGAGTCACTTCTGTCTCAGAACCATCAGGGCAGACAGAGGGTAAGTTAATACTTCCTCATCACTATTTAACAACTTCAGGGGTGCACTCCAGAGGACTTGAGTAGGTGACACTTCACATTGGCTGTAGTGTCTGCAGCCAAGGGTCTGGGCCAGATTTCCTTCTTCGTATGTCCTATGTTCATGCATTTATTACCCTGTGACACTTGAATTCCCCCTTTGACCTTGACACTCATAAGGAGCTGCAGGTCCAGAGACAGACATGAAGACCAGAAGTTGGTCAACTTTCAGCAGATGACAGGGAGGGTTGTTTGTTTGGAAGAAAAAGAATAAATGTTTGCAGGAAAAGAGAATTGAAAAGCTCTTGATAACAAAAGATTTTTTTTTTCAGGCTCTTTGGGAAGAGATGGGAAAGGAGACCAGTGATGGGTTGTCAGGTCTAAAACTAAGAAAAGAAAGAATACGACTAACAGGAAAGTTTCGCTAAATTTTACTACATGTGGTTCTCTGAAATACTATAGGGCATTTTTACTTCCCACAGAAAGTGAGTAAAGTCCACTCCACTTGCACATGTGTTGGACCTGGCTGTGTGGATGTTTTATTAGAGTAGAAGCAGGGCAAGCAGCACTGTATGGGCTCCAGTCTCCCCCAGGTTCCGGGATGTAGGCTGGGTGAGCATGGGTTTGGCCTTATCATGCTCGCGGGAGCAGAAGCAGCCCTGTGGCCAAAGTGCTGACCTAGCCTGGCTATCCGGGGCTGCCGCAGACCAGCTGCATCCTAAGATCCAGGGGTTCCCGAAGGCAGATGAGGAGTTGGCGATGGGTAACAGACACAGCAGCTCGGAGGCAGTGTGGATCTGTTCCGATTTATTTCCCAGATAGCCCAGCCTTTTATACAGAACCACAATTCACTAAATCTTATGAAAGGTCAGAAAAGAGACAAGGAAATTGGTAGCACTGATAGATTACATCAAGGTTTTGTCAACAATCACTTGATTAAATTATCACATGAGTGACAGGTGGTGATCAAAGTAAGAGATGAGCTCAGAGACAAACTGTGTTTACTTCAAAGAGATAAACCAAGATGACCTGAGCACCTACACCTCCTGTGTCTAAATCAATTAACTATTTTAACTTTATGTAGGAATTAGGGGCGGGTAACTGTTACCTGTGTGTCACCCCACTGAGTCCATTTGTTATGACAAATGGGTGCCTTATCTTATCGAATGATTTGTTTACTATAGGGCTTTTGGTACAAAGGCTTTTTTGTTTGTGTTGACTCAAGGAGTTTACGCCGTTGGAAGTCATTCAAGAATTTCCCTAAGAAAGCCTGCTAGGGAGGTTTGTCAACTCCCAACCTGAATCAGCACTGCTCACAGAGCCAGAAGATTATATATTTTCATCTATTACTTGTGTTTCATTAATATCTCCCAGAAATCTACAATATGAAGAAAACAGTGACCAATTCAAATTTAAGATAAAGAAAAGACGAGACTCCAAGTCCCTTTCCATGAAGAGACCTTTTTGGAGGTACTCTTCCCCTTTCGGTAGACTTTCCCTCTGAGGCAAAAGTACTTTTCCCCTTTCGGTAAACTTTCCCTCTGATCCCTTTATTAAAGATACTCTTCCTCATGTGGGGACTCTTGTCTACCCATCATGAGTGGATCTGGACCTGGGAGGCACACATGCAGGTGCATTTTCTCTTGACTTAAAACATAGACCCTTGCTGGAAATAGAGTAGCTGTTCGTGGTGATGGGAGGGGTGGGGATTGGCCCAAGGGCAGTTTGGGGTAAGTGATGCAATGCAAACCACCTTCGTGAAGCTGGCTCCTCTGAGCTCAGCCTCAGCCATTGCATCACCGTCCCTAAGGGTTTGGCCATGGCAGGAGGCCAGCAATGGGGCTCAGAGATTCTCTCATGCAAATGTGCCTGTTTTCATTATACCACTCCAGGATCCCATGGAAGTGGACAGGGTCCTGATGGTGGCATTAGGTCAACATAAGTTTCAGATAGATTGGAGTGACAAGGAGCCTGACAGGTGGCAGATTTAGGTCTTGAGTGAAGCTGCCTCATTTCTTTCTTTTTTCTTTCTTTTTTTTTTTTTTTTGTGGTATGGAGGATTGAACCCAGGGCCTCATGCCTGCATGCTCTGCAAGTGCTGGACCACTGAGCTGCACCCCCAGTCCATTTTTTTACTTTTTGAGAGGGTCTCGCTAAGTTACACAGACTGCCTGTGTCTCGAACTTGCGATCCTTCTGCCTCTGCCTCCCCAGCCGCTGTGATTACAGGTGTGTGCCACCACACCTGGCCCAAAGCTGCCTCATTTCTAATGTGCATCAGCTGAGGTTACAACAAGTGATCATCGTTTTCAAAAAAACCAGGTTGGAATCTGTCTCCTGGTCTCGGTGTGGAAGTCAGCCTTGCCCACCCTCTTTATGTTGTCAACTTGCCCCCAACTCTGTTAAAGGTGTACAGCTCATGTTCCCTCTTCACACATCACACCAGCTTTTCTGCAGAGTAGGGGCTGCAGCGGTGGTCTGGCTTCAGATGGCCAGGGGCTTCCTTAGGGGGAGAGGCTACTATTGTTGACTGAATTCTGTCCCTCTGCAAATTCACATGTTGAATCTCTAACTAATCAATATGACTATATTTGGATATAGGGCTTTTAGGAGGTCTTAAATTTAAACGAGCCTGCAGCTGTACCACTGTGGCATCCAATCCTGTCAGATCTCGGAAGCTGATCAGGCTCAGACCTTGTTAGTCCTTGGATGGGAGACCACCTGAGAACATCAGGTGCGATAGGCTTGGGAGAAAGACTTGGCAACCCACTCCTGAAACAATCAGCCAGCAACTCATACACACTAAACAGGATTATAATCTGGCTAGAAAGCAATGTGATTACATGTTGTAAAAATGTTTATGCCTTTGGCCATGTCATTGAAGTCTTGAGCATTTTTAGGAACTAACTTGTTGGGAGAAAAACTGTACACGTTGAAGACGGTCATTGGAGTTCAGATTGACCAACCAGAAATGTACAACAACACGGAACTATCCCACAGTAGGAAAGAGTGTGTCGGCTTGGTGAAATATAGTGTAGTAAGACTATCAATGTTGTTGTTGTTGTTAGGTGCCGTGGAGTCTGTATCCGACTCATAGCGACCCTCATAGGGTTTTCAAAGGCTGACTGCTTCGGGACTGCCTTGGGAATGGATTGCCAGGCCCTTCTCCAAGACTATCAATAGGAGGGATATATTGTTGTTGTTGTTAGGTGCCATGGAGTCAGTATCTGACTCATAGCGACCCTACATACAACGGGGGAAACACTATTGTCGGTGCTTCTTTGCTGTTCATAGGGTTTTCAATGGCAGATTGCTTTTTGGGAGTGGGTTGCCGGGTCCTTATCTCAAGCCTATAGCACCTGGTGTTCCCAGGTGGTCTCCCATCCACGTACTAACCAAGCCTGACCCTGCTTAGCTTCTGAGATCTGTTGGGATCGGATGCCACAGGGCTATGGCTGCAGGCAGGAGGGCTATATGTTGTTGTTGTTGTTAGGTGCCATCGAGTCGGTATCCGACTCATAGTGACCCTCATAGGGTTTTCAATGGCTGAGTGCTTCGGGATTGCCTTTGGAGTGGATTGCCTGGCCCTTCTCCCATTTTTGCGGTGCTGGGAATTGAACTCAGACCACAGAGACTGCAGCGCAGAGCTCTACCCACTGAGCTAAATCCCAGCCCCATGCAATGTAGAGATGTGGAAAATGCATTTTTTATTATATGATTTCAAAAGACAGAAATGCTACCTGTTGTGCCTATTTCAATTTGTAATATGAAAAATAAATGTAAAGAAGAAAAAATAAAATGTAAAGAAGACAGGAAAAGAATATGGCAAAATAAACTCAGCGAGGTGGGCAGTTAGGGGAGGTCTAAACATTGTCCCCATGGAAGTTTCATTGTTTCTCCAGAGAACAAAACAAGGCTCACCCTGGTTGCATCCACCCTCACCAGAGCCGTTCTTACCAGGCAGCTGGTCTCCTCCAGGCTGAGTGTCCAGATGCCACAGTGGCACCAGCTCCAGTTCCTAGGAGAAGGGAACGTCCACTTGTTGCAGGTCCGCATCCTCCACGCCAGGATAAACAGGTGCCACCGTCCCGGACAGGCTTCTTGGCACCTTTCCACTGACCTCGCACCTGGGCTCACTTGGGCTTCCTGGGAGAGGCTCTGGGAAGCACACAGCGTCCGCTGGGCCAGCTGCTTCTCTCACTGGGGTGTCACGTGATGTGCCTGGAACCAGATCCTTCCCCGTGTCAGAGCTGAACCCTCCTGTGTCGTATCTGGTAGCTGGAGTGAACCGAAACCTGCCTGGCCGTTTTGACATTGAGAATGGGCTATGGGGGTTGGGGATTTAGCTAAGTGGTAGAGTGCTTGCCTTGCAAGTACAAAGCCCTGGGTTCAGTCCTCAGCACCGTTAAAAAAAAAAAAAAAAAAAGAGAATGGGCTATGGTGCCTGCAGCCGTAGCCCTGTGGCATCCGATCCCGTCAGATCTTGGAAGCTAAGCAGGGTCAGGGCTGGTTAATACTTGGATGGAAGAATGGGCTATAGTGTGGCTGCCACCGCCAGCGTAGGCCGAGCTGAGCTCCACATCACCACCGGAGCTCCGTTTGTGTCACTCAGGTGTGCACACACCTTTGGGAAGTAGTTTGCATTCATACAGCACCTTCATTCAGTTTTTCAAACTGTCTTCTTTTTAATGTAAACAAAATAAATGCATATGGTTAAAAAAACCAGAAAGCACAAAAAGATCTAAAGTTATAAACAAAATGATGCCCCCACCCATTGGTTTTACTCATTGGAGTTCATTGTTACCAGATTCTTGTTCACCTTTCTGTCATGGTTGGGAATATTCTTTATAGCTTAAGCTCAAAACAAGGCCAAATTACAGTCACACTGTGTGCTGTTACAGCTTTACAGTTGCTACTTATACTTTGAGGATCTTAACAATCGGCCATTGAAAACCCAACGAATAGCACAGGAGCACTGACAATAGTGCTGGGAATGGCATGGTGTTTGGCAGTGTTTTGTTTTGTTGTACACAGGGTCACTATGAGTTGGACTTGATGGCACCTGACGACAACACAACATATTAGCATTCATGTTTTTAATAGGTGCACAGTATTTTACTGCACCACTGTAGCAGTTGTTGTTGTTGTTGTTGTTAGGTGCCGTCGAGTCGTTATCTGACTCATAGCGACCCTCTGTACAACAGGGGAAACATTATTGTCAGTGCGTCTCTGCTGTTCATAGGGTTTTCAATGGGAGACTGAATTTTGGGAGGGGGTTGCCAGGTCCTTCTCCCAAGCCTACAGCACCTGGTGTTCCCAGGCGGCCTCCCATCCAGGTACTAACCAGGCCCGACCCTGCTTAGCTTCCAAGATCTGATGGGATCGGATGCCACAGGTTGCAGGGGTTACTTAAATAGATCCTTTATAAGGCTTTTCATGTTTCTCTTTTCCCCTTCTTTCTTTGTGTTTCTTTCTCTTTTGGTTGTGTGTGTGGCAGGAGTGGGTTAGACCCAGGGCCTCACACATACTTTTCAAGGGCTCTATGACTGGGAAGTACCCCTAGCTCACTTTTTGTTTTTTATCTTGAGTTGGGTCTCGATAAGTTATAAAGGCTGCCTCTGGCCTCGAACCTGCGATCCTCCTCCCTCTGCCTCCTGAGTCACTGGGATTAGAGGCACGTACCACTGTGCCTAGCTGTGTTGTTTTGAGATAGGATCTCACCGTGTGGTTCAGGCAGGTTTAGGGCGCTCAATCCTCCTGTGTCCGCCTCCCAAGTACTGGGATTGCAAGCGCGCACCCTCGCCCTCGCGATACGCTTGTTTTGCAGTATCGACTTTCGTCCATTTAAATTTGTGCGCGTTTGTAAGTATAATGGTGGGGTACATTGTCAATGATGGAAAAACTGAGTTAAAGGTAACATGGATTTTAAATTTTGATTTCTGTTGGCACACTGCCTTCAGAGAGGTTTCTCTGGTTTATTCTACCAGCAGTGTGTGACCATGCCTGATTTTCTACGTTCTGGCTAATGATGCATGCAAACTTTTAAATTTGGCCAATGACTCTTGAAACGTGACCTCCTCTGTTATTTACTAATGATACCATCGTCATTTAATTTTGGTTTCTTTAATTATGAGGGAGGTTAAACATTTAATATGATTTAATAGACTTGTTGGCCATTCATATCTTTGGTTGTATGAAAGGTCTTATCTTTCTCGTATTATTTTATTAAGTGAGCTGGCTCTTTACCTGCTTACAGTTTGTAAATCTTCCCCAGGGTTTTACTATTTGAAACTTCGTTAGATTATTTTTCTTACAGTTGTTGTTGTTGCTGTTAGGTACTGTGGAGTCGGGTCCAACTCACAGCGACCCTCATAGGGTTTTCAATGGCTGATTCTTTTGGGAGTGGGTTGCTGGGTCCTTCTCCTATATTTTTCTACAGTAAACATTGACAATTTTTACTAAGCAACTTGAATAATTTCCCGCTGATTTCTAGTTCCTAAATTGTTTTTAGAGATTTCTCCATTCTAAGACTCATTTTTCTTCTAGTGCCTTAATAAAGTGAGCTTTCACATGTAAACACTTGAGCCACCCAGAGCAGCTTTGTTCAATAGGACTTTCTGTGATGATGGAAATGTCCTGTGTTATTTAATTTCACAGCCACCTGCCATACATGACTCTTGGGCAGTTGACTGTGGCTGATGCAATCAAAGGAAGGAATTTTTACTTTTGTTTAATTTAAATTAACTTAAGTAGCTGCATAAGACTAATGGCTATTTTGTTGCAAAGCAAACACCTAGAGTTTACTTAAGTGTTGAGATTACAGTGAGGATGACTTCCCATCTTCCCTCAAATGCCTAACAAGTTCTAACATTTCCTACTGAACCTACCTTTCCTCTTAGCTTTGAAATGTCATCATTAGCACATGTTTAATTCTCGTGTGTATTTGAGTCTATTTCTGGACACTTGCTCTGCTCCATTGATTATGGGGAAGCTTTATACTTGCACAGAGCTTTTAGCAAGCTTCCCCAGGTACAGTGTCCCAGAGCATTAGGACTACTTAGCAGAAACATCTCTTCATTAACCATAGCATGGAAGGCGGCCATTTCCTGTGTTTATCCCTTGTTATTTCCCATTTTGCTTTTGACCTTAATATTTAATCTTGTTGTTGTTGTTGTTAGGTGCTGTTGAGTCAGTATCCAACTCATAGCAATCCTCATAGGGTTTTCAATGGCTGACTGTTTCAGGATTGCCTTGGGGGTGGATTGGCAGGCCCTTCTCCCATAATATTTAATATTTAATCTTAGCTAACAGTAATGGCGGGCTGGGATTTAGCTCAGTTGGTAGAGCATTGCGCTGCAGTCTCTGAGGTCCCAACTTCGATTCCCAGCACCACAAAATGAGAGAAGGACGTGGCAATCCACTCCCAAGGCAATCCCCCCCTCCAAAAAAAAAAAAAAAACCAGCCACTGAAAACCCTATGAGGGTCGCTATGAGTCGGACTTGACTTGACGGCACCTAACAACAACAACAACAATAATAATGGCAGGAACAGTTAAAGGATTGACTTGTGTGATTTTAAGAACTAAAAACCTGCGTACAGATTTCCCAAAGTTTCCTGGGGCCTTAGCTCCTGGCATAGGGTGGGGGTGAGGCCAGCTTCAAGCTGTACTGTTCTGGCCCCTCCCATCCAGGACAGCAGTCCTTCTTCATGCATCCAGAGGCTCCGGCCTCTGCCCTCCCACCCCACTCTCAGGAAAGGGCTGGATTAACCCCTCTTTCCCAAGAGAGGGCAGTGGGCCCTTCCCAGAGTGATCTGCATGTCCAACAAGGAGAAGACATCCGGCTGTGTAATAATAATGATAAAGCCAGTTGCTGTGGAATTCCTGGTACCATGTTGGAGAAGAGACCCATCAATCCTGATAGTTGGGAGCGTTAATTTGCTTTCTTTCTCCTGTTGTTCTTAGGTGCTGCCGAGTTGTATCTGACTCATAGCGACCCTCATAGGGTTTTCAATGGCTGATTGTTTCGGGATTGCCTTGGGAGTGGGTTGCCACATCCTTCTCCCATTTTTGTGGTGCTGGGAATCGAACTCGGGACCTCAGAGACTGCAGAGCAGCGCTCTACCAACTGAGCTAAATCCCAACTCTTCTTTTCTCCTAGGCGGTTTGATTTCCTGGATTTGGAGCTGATGTGTTGATGAGTGAACTCCAAAGGAGCAGGCAGAAACTCTTTATTCTCATCATTCCCAGCCCTGCTCTGTTCCTCTCCCTTTCCCACCCTGGACCACTCCTCTGAGCGTGGCCACCACCTTCTAGTCCTCTCAGTGGCCATGGCCTTGTGTCAGCAGCCCCAATCCCCTCTTCAGGATGAAGAGCTCCAGGCCAGTCTGCCATGTACACTGCTGGGCGCCTCCGCTCATCCCTCCCTTGGTCTCCTGCCTGACTCTTTCCGGGTCAGGGCAGTGGTCACACAGCATCTGGGAAAAGAGTGACGGTCCTTCTGCTCTGAGGTGTCCTTTCTCATTCTCTCAAGGCTCTGGGCTACAGCAGGGGCTCTTTAGTCCTGCTTAGGGACCGTGGCTGAGGAAGGGCTGTGCTCTGCTGACACACTGCAGCACTCCACAGCTCCTGCCCCAGGGGGCCACCCTGCAGCTCCCTACAGCTGAGGTCCCCATGCCCTCTCGGGTCGCCCACCTGGGGTGCTTCCCCATGACGCTGCTCTAGTCAGGCTACCTTTTCAGCGTCCACTTGGCCCCCCCAAACTCACACATTCATACCACACCGAACGTTGGGGCTCCATACAACCATACAGCTGTCCTGTCCCCAACCGTGCCACCTCTGGTACCCTGGTGGCCCCCTACCCTCGGAGACACCCACGGGGAACAGGCTCCCTTAGAGACTCCGTGTGGCCCAGAGTCTCTGCCACTCAGCCCCCACTCAGGTGGGAGGGGACAGTGCCAACCACTCTCTGGAGGATTCTCCTGGGGACTTTGGGGCTCAGGTGGGGAGAGTGAGCAGCAGAGCAGAGCCCTTGTCCAGCACCAGTTCCCCTGGCCTCTGATCTATCAGTCATCGGCAGTGACCCCAGCCCCTGGTAGACAGCCCGCTCATGGCATCGGGGCTGGGACAACCAGCTCCGGATAAGTCCCCTGCGCATGGGTCTTGAAGCTCCACAGGAGATCCTGCAGTTACTGGTGTCCCGTTGTCCTCAGGAGTGGGGCCAGTCCCGAAATTCCAAGACACCCTAGAAAACAGATCTCCCATGCATAGCAGGGCTGGGATTCAGCTCAGTTGGTAGAGCGCTGCGCTGCAGTCTCTGAGGTCCTGGGTTCAATTCCCAGCATCGCAAAAATGGGAGAAGGACCTGGCAATCCACTTCCAAGGCAATCCTGAAACAGCCATTGAAAACCCTATGAGGGTCGCTATGAGTCAGATACTGACTCGATGGCACCTAACAACAACAACAACATGGGTAGCGGGAGAACCTTCCGCTCCAAGAAGGAACTTGCTATTTAACCTTCCCTAATTTCTTTACCCATCTCCCTTTGATCCCTTTAACGTAGCCTAGTTCTTTCCCCCCAGAGATGCTGAGATTATTTTAGAACAAAATACTAGGGCAACCGTTCAATACAAAGAGAGCTTTAAAAAAGTTGGCAGGTGCTCAGCTTTGTCTGGAAGTTCTCTCTTCCCCTTTGTGACGCTAGTGGGAAGGTTCTGCCCCTTTTGGCGGCTGCATTGTCCATTCCACCTTCGGGGAAGCACCAAGCCGGGGGACTGCAGGAATCCTACCGGGCTTGGCTGCTGGCGGCTGCTGGGCAGAGCCAACCAGCACAGTGCAGGTGCAAAGCCACACAGACACCGGATGATTAGCACAGCTCGAGGTGGGGGGCATCTCATGGGAACGGGCAGCAGAGATGCTGCGTTCAGATAAGAGACATCTAATTAGCAAGAGACGTAAAGAGGACCCAGCTTGTGTTCCACACCGAAGAGTCTCCTTTCACAAACTCCGCAGACCCGAAACTATTTAGGGACCACACGGTCACAATGGAGCCAATTGTCCTTTACGGAGAAACAGCTGATAGTCCGGGATCCGGCTCGGGGCAACAGGTAGCATCCGGTTCCGCGTTCTTTCTCTTCCATTGTTTGTGGACGGAGAAATTTCCCTCCTGAAGAAACACCAAGGATTATTTTCTTCTGCTTTTGAAAGTCGGGCTGGAGGCCTTTCGGTGTCTGGTTTGGGTCCCAGGAATATAAATCTGTAACTGGAGCAGGCCTGACCGCTTTGTCCATGCTGGGCGGCCGGAGCCTGGCTCCATCCACACCCGCTTCTCTGAATCTATGTGCTTCAGTGTTTTCTCTCAAGCAAGAGTTCTCGGCATTGCCTTGCGCAACCCACATTCCCTGAAACGTGTTGGGAATAAGGTCTGAAAGGAGCGGGGGCAGGTGGGGATGAGGGAGGGGGATGTGGGGGGAAATCCCGATTCTGGATCCAACTCTGATTCCTTTTGTATTAGCCTCCTCGGGCTGCTGTAACAAAGCACCACGGCTGTGTGGCTTAAAGCAGCAGCATTGTATTCTCGTAGGATTATAGAGGTCAGAAGTCTGAAATCAAGGCATCAGCAGGGCCAGGGGCATCCAGGAGGCTTGGAGGTTGAGTCTGTTCTGTGCCTCTCAGCTTTTTTTTTTGTTGTTGTTGTTTGTTTGTTTTGTTTTTTGTTTTTGTTTTGTTTTGTTTTGTTTTCTTGAGACTGGCTCTCACTCTGTTGCCAGGCTGGTCTTGGACTCCTGGGCTCCAGTGATCTTTCCATCTCCGCCTCCTGAGTCACTAGAATCACAGGTCGCTCCTGGTTTCTCTCTCAGCTCTGTGAGAAACCTTTGCCTTAGATGCCTCCCTCCGGTCTCTGCCTCAGTTGCCCCACAGTGCTCCCCCTGTGTGTTTCTCTGTGTCTCCTCTCCTCTTCCCCCAGGATGTGTGTCATATTGGGTGAAAAGCCCACCCCCATCCAGTCTAGCCTCATCTTACCCAGCATCTTAATTAGATCTGCAAAGACCGTGCTTCCATTTAAAGTCACATTCACAGGAGCAGGGGATTAGGACTTCAACCTATCTTTGCTGGGGGCACAGTTCAACACAACACCTTCTAACCCTGCTTCTGCTGTTTGAATATTTACATGTGGGAGTCGTAGGGGAAATCCTTGGACTCCTAGATCTCTAGGCCACCTACGCCATCTCTTCCCCAGTGCTGGGCTTCTAATGGCAGAATGATGACTGTGACAAGGGTTCTTCAACTGATCACACAGGACTCAGATTGAAGCATCAAAAACCAATGTGACAGGGCGTGGTGGCGCACACCTGTAATCCCAGTGGCTGGGGAGGTGGAGGTGGGAGGATTGCAAATTCGAGAGCAGAGGCAGTCTGTGTAATTTAGCGAGACCCTGTCTCAAAAAGTAAAAAAAAATGGGCTTGGGGGCATAGCTCAGTGGTCCAGCACTTGCAGAGAATGCAGGCGAGAGGCCCTGGGTTCAACCCCCAGTACAACAACAACAACAACAACAACAACAACAACAAAAACCAATGTTGAGGTCACAGTCAATAAATGAACTGGTAAGATCTTTTTATGATCTCCTCACCACAAATCTCAATTATTTCTAGCCATGGGCCTTTGGTGCCATTGAATCACGACACATCTTCTCTAAATGTGTTTATCTTCTCCCGTGATCTGAAGTGAATTTCCCCTGAAAGCACACACCCGCCATGATTCTTCTGACTTCTGCCCCCTTTTGCTCTAGCCCTTTGTCACCAACACCCATCCTGTTTCCTGTGCTAACAGACCAACAGCTTCGCCCTTATCTTTGCTCGCTGGCGCCATGACTCTGAGCTGGGTCCCTGGGTCAGCTGTCATCCCCATCAGTGTTGATGGAAGATTCCATCTGACTCCCTCCATGCTCCGTTTGAGAACTTGAAGCTGGCCGATGTCGGCGATCGGGCCATGGAGGGACTTCCTGTGATGTTTATGTCTGAAATGTCCCCCAAAGGCCATGCGTTTGAATGCTTGGGTCCCAGTTGGTGGTCCTGTCCTGGGAGGTTATGGAATTTGGAGAGAAGGAATCCAGCGTGGTGGAAGTGGGTCCGTGGTGTGGGCCTTTGGAGGTTTTCCCCCAGGACGCTGGTTCTCATAAGCTCTCTCTGCTCTCTGCTCCTGATCCGCCATGCTGTGAGGGTCTGTGCCACAGGCCCCCCAACCCTGGCCTGATGCTATGGGTGGAAATCCTTTAACCGTGAGCTTCCTATAAATCTCTCCCCCTGTAAGTTTGTTTTGGTTAGTTTCTCTGCCACTGTGATGTTCCCGCTGACTAATACACTACCCCTATGGTCCCCGCCTGGGCTGGGATTTAGCTCAGTTGGTAGAGAGCCGCTCTGCAGTCTCCGAGGTCCTGAGTTCGATTCCCAGCATCACAAAGATGGGAGAAGGACGTGGCACCCCACTCCCGACACAATCCCGATACAATCAGCCATTGAAAATCCTATAAGGATGGCTGTGAGTCTGACACGACTTGACGGAACCTAACAACAACAACATGGTCCCCATTTCTTCCCTCCATTTTTCTCCTCTCTGCTTTTATATCACTTAGTCCCAATCTTCCACTCACCTCTTCCAGCAGCTGGGCCATGTGATTGGAAGTCCTGGTGTTGACGTCCTTTGGCCTTTTTCAGAGGAGGAGCCGCTAGCGTTCTGGCCTGGAGTTGAGGTCCTACAGCCAACGCTCAGGGGATGTCAGAGGACAGGGGCCAGGGTCCACCATCCAGCAAAGGAATGCTCCCAAACCTGCCTGTCTTCTGGAGGGGCCTGCCCTGGACAGAGCCCAGGCCATCAGGGCCAGAGGACTTTTGCTTTGATCTTTGCAGAGTGGCTGCTCCAGGCATTGCAGGGGTGGAAGCTGAGTGCAGGCTCAATGAACTGTCCCCCAGTTCCCCTTGGTTTGGCTGGATCCTGCCTGCCTTTACTCTCCCAGTTCTGGAGGCACCTCTTACCCCAGATCCCTGGACCTTCTGGAGGTGCAATGCCGAGATCTCATCTCTGCTAGATCTTTGTTATTCATCTGGCTGCTTTCCAACCTCCAAATTTTTTGTATTTTGGGGGGAGGGGTGGAGGTGAGACAGGGTCACACTATGTAGCTCAGGCGGGCCTTGAACTCACGGATATTTAAATTGCTTTCATTTTTGTTGATTACAATGAAGCTGCACTGGACAGACTTGTTCCTATCTATTTATATAGTGACCTGTTTCTTAGAATAAATTCTTGTGTATGAAGCACACCACACAGGGGGCCAAAAAGGGTATACACATCTTAAGAAAGGAAAACACTGTATTAAAATTGTAATACTCAATATATACTGACAATAAAAGATGAATACAAGTCATATTTGACTTCTGTGATTACAAGAGGTGCTGGCTGGGTGTGGTGGCGCATGCCTGTAATCCCAGTGGCATGGGATGCAGAGGCAGGAGGATTGCAAGTTGGAGACCAGAGGCAGTCTGCGTAACTTAGCGAGACTGGCTCAAAAAGTAAAAAATGGGCTGGGGGCGCAGCTCAGTGGTCCAGCACTTGCAGAGCATGCAAGTGCAAGGCCCTGGGTCCAACCCTCAGTACCAAAAAAAAAAAAAAAAAAACCCAAGAAAAAAAGAGGTGCTCAGAGTGTCACCACAGCAGGAGCAGCAGGATTTGTTGCTGTGCGAGACCTCCCAGATGGTCCCTTGTGCACACCACACTCAGCACTACGCACCGCAAACATGTCATGGAGGAGTGCAGTTGTTAGGCGGGTTGGAGGCTCTGTGGTATAGCCACGCCTCTGTTGGCATACTTCCACGATGCGCTTGAATTTCAAACACCACTTCAGAATGATCTTGCGCGCCTCAGACAACGGTGCTTCTGCTATTGCCTTTGACTGTCCTGCCTGACACATTCATTTAATGAACGCCGTCCTTTGAGGGAATGTCAGTATACATTGCTATAGTAATTCAATTCAACTTCGAAAAGTAACACATAGATAACATCTCTTAAAACCGTGTGTATGCTTAAAACCTAGCATATGCAAACATGTTTACTATATATGGTTCATATCAAAAGCCTTATGTTTATATACTCATGTATATGTATATATTATATTATACATACACTTGTATACGCGAGTTCACGTTACTCATGTTTATGTATAGGATACATGTTAGTAGATATACAGTATATGATACAGTGCCAAAAAATGGATTTTGTGCTATCTGAACACGCTTTCCTTTCATTCTTTTTAGGGTTTGGGGCCAGACTACTTGGGTTCAAATCTCAGCAGTTGGCATAATACCACTTAGTCCCAGTGTGCTTACTTACCTTTGAAATGGCAGCAACAGATTACCTGCCTGGAATGGCAGTGCCTGTCCAGTCCCTGGCCCAAGAGCCTGGCCCAGAGCCAGCACTCAATCAGGGTCCACAGTGCTGGCGTCCGGGGTCAGTAAGTGCCACCCCCTCCCCTGACTTCAGGACAATGGCAATCTAGGGAGAGCCAGCAGACATGGACCTCAAAGTCCCCTTGATTGCAGACATTCCAGGTTCAACAGTGGTCCCCAGCTCCCTGCCTGGGGCTGCTGGAGAGCTGTGTGTGCCTGGGGCTGCGCTGTGCCCCATCCTTGTCTTACGTGGTCTGAGCAGGGGAGGGGGATGCGAGTGTGCAGGCGCAAGGCTTTGATAGGTCAGCTTCTTGTAGCAGAGCCCAAGGGCAGGGGCTGGGGCTGTGGGTTGCTGGCTCCACTACTGGGTGCAGGGAGGAGCCCTGGAGTGTTCTGAGAGACCCCTCCTCAGGGAGCTGGTCTGCTCCTCCCTTCCTATGACGTCACCCCAGTTCAGTGGGCTTTTGTGGATTTTCCTAGAGACTCGGAGAGCAGTACGGATTCCGTTCTGCGACAGCTCTGAAGTCAGCAGGAACACTAGAAGGAGTCAAATCCACTCAAGGTCACATTTTCCCCAGGCCGAACCCTCCCTCCGTATTGCATTTCCCGTCTCAAATTTTATCTAACCGTGCTGTTTGACATTGCTTATCAGAGCTGCTGCAGTGTGATCAATGACATCCGCAAGATACTCCAAAAACTAAAGGGCGGTTAGAAGCTGCCCTATATCTGAGCGTAAACTCCCTCTTCATTAAGGAGTGCCCAAGATAAAAGGAAACCAGAAGATGAAGTCCTCCTGCCAGTGAAAGCTCAAAGAAGTGAAAGTCCGAGGGAACTGACGTTGGGATTACATTTTTTTGCCCTTGTGAATTAAAAGTCAAAGAAATCAAAGACGGAACGTGAAGTTCCCTGGTTTCTAATTCATCCCTGGCTCAGCTTCTTTTTTTTTTTTTTTTTTTTTTTTAGCTGTTGTGGTACCAATGGAGCTCAGCGCCTCACGGCTGCTAGGCCAGCGCTGCTAGGCCAGCGCTCTCACCCTGAGCCACGGTCTAGCCCTTCTGAAGTGTTCTTGACCAGATCTGTGGGTGGAGCCAGGGTTCCTGCAATGGGGCTTTTCCTGTTAGAAAGGGGAGGAGCTAGGGGAGGGGAGGGGATCAGCGTGTGGGAGCAGAGGTTGGGGAAGGGCTGAAAGGCAGGGGAAGGAAGGCAGAGGGGTAAAGAGAGGGAGGAAAAACACAAAATACAGGCTGTGACTATATGAATATATGGGGGAAAAGAGGAAGGAAAAAGCAGGAAGAGTATCACTCAGAGTTGCATGCGATTCTCACTGCATGTTAATTATAGTGTCTACCTTTTTCTTTACTTCTTTAGTTCATGTTGTTGTTGTTGTTAGGTGCCGTTGAGTCGGTATCCGACTCATAGAGACCCTCTGTACAACAGGGGAAACACTATTGTCAGTGCTTCTCTGCTGTTCATAGGGTTTTCAATGGCAGATCGATTTTTGGGAGGGGGTTGCCAGGTCCTTCTCCCAAGCCTACAGCTTCTGGTGTTCCCAGGTGGTCTCCCATCCAGGTACTAACCAGGCCCGACCCTGCTTAGCTTCTGAGATCTGATGGGATCAGATGCCACAGGGCTATAGCTGCAGGCCTTTAGTTCATAGTGATCTGTAAAATATGTAAACAAAACTGCTTTAATAGTTGCATAATGGAGGTAGTGAATGACTTATTACTTTGTGCCCTATCATCACCTATAAATGAAAAGAAAGAAGGAAAGAAAAAAGGGGCAAGGGCTGCCCACCTGGCCCCAGAGGGCAGTCACCTGGAGTATTTGTGTCCTTGGGCTGCCATAGTAAAAGACCACTACCTGGATGGCTTAAAACCAAGATGGAGCCTCTCTTCACTATGTTGTTGTTGTTAGGTGCCGTGGAGTCGGTATCTGACTCACAGCGACCCTGCGTACAATATAGATGAAACATTGTTGTCAGTGCTTCTCTGCTGTTCATAGGGTTTTCAATGGCAGATTGATTTTTGGGAGTGGGTTGCCGGGTCCGTCTCCCAAGCCTACAGCACTTGGTGTTCCCAGGCGGTCTTCCATGCAGGTACTAACCAGGCCTGACCCTGCTTAGCTTCCGAGATCTGATGGGATCAGATGCCACAGGGCTACGGCTGCAGGCCCAGGCCTTACTTAGAGCTCACTTTCTCCTTCAATCTTCTTTTGGGCCTCAGTGGAAATCCTTCTCTCCTAGCCTGAGTAGCATCTCCTCCCCCAGGAGGATCCACTCAATCTGACTTATTTTGTCTTGTTTTTACTTCTTTCTAAAGCTGCTATCTGACTTTAATGCTTTCCCCCCCACTAATTTCTTCTTGATTTTCTTAGCAAATGTGATTCCTAAAGATGGTGTATAACAGGCACAGGCCTTTCTATCTTTGCATTGGCTACAAATTGTTTCTTTACCTTCACCCCAAATGGAAGCACTTTAAAAAAACCAGAGATCCATGTTTCTTTTTAGTGCATATTCTCACATCTAATCTGCACCCTTTCAGTAGTGGGCAACGCAGCTCTTGACCGTGAATCTAACGCACACTTGATTCTAATCCTCATCTGCTTTTGTAGCTCTCTAAAGCTGTTGAAGGGCTGGGATTGAGCTCAGTGGGTAGAGCGCTGCACTGCAGTCTCTGAGGTCCCGAGTTCAATTCCCAGCACCGCAAAAATGGGAGAAGGGCCTGGCAATCCACTCCCAAGGAAATCCCGAAACAGTCAGCCATTGAAAACCCTATGAGGGTTGCTATGAGTCGGAAACCGACTCGAAGGCACCTAACAACAACAACAACAACAAAGCTGTTGAAAGGGTACAAATTCGATTCGAGAATATTTGGTGTGTTTATTGGTAAAACTCTCCCACCTCCGGAAGGTGAGTCAGCTGGGCCTTTGCGGGCAACAGCCAATCAGAGCTTTTCCAATGAACAAGTCCAGAGCTGACTCGAGACCCTGTAGGGGAACCACGCAACCCAGCGTCTATGTGGGCCGTGCGTGCAGAATAGAGCAAGGAGACCACGCTCCCCAGGCCTGCACCCCACATCTCAAAGCAGGAATCATTCTGTTCCCCAGGTCAGGGAGGATCTCCTCACCTTAGGCTCACCTGCAGAACAGGTGTGTGTGTCTGCAGGTGTCTGCATAGCGTAGCTCAAAGTCAAGCCATCGCAGCTGGCATACCAAGGCTGCCCACGCAGCTCCGGTTTGCTTAACACACCTGCTTGGTCCCTGTGGCACGTGCCTTTGCTGAGGGCCACGGTCCTTGCAGCTTCCTTGCGGCTGTACCACCTGCCCAAGGTTGCTTAGCTGTCACAGCCTGGGAGCATTTTATTTTGTTTTCACAGTGCTGTGGGGTTGAATCCCTGGTTTGCATTGCAAAGTGCTCTATCAGTGAGCTGCACCTCCAGCCCATGTTCTACTTTTTTTATTTTGAGACAGGGTCTTGTTAAGTTACACAGGCTGCCTCTGGCCTCAAACTCTCAATTCTCCTGCCTCTGCCTCCCCAGCAGCTGGGATTACAGGTGTGCGCCACTGTGCCCAGCCCGGGAGCATCTGTTAAGGTGTGGGTCGCCTGTGTGTGGTCAAGGTCGGGGCCCACCTCCTTCCTTGTGTAAAAACAAAAGCGCCCAAAGCTGCAACAACTCACCAATGTCAAATCTCACTTGGACTGTCTTGATTCTGCTTGCCTACAGAAGTTATGGGGCTGGGATTTAGCTCAGTTGGTAGAGTGCTGTGCTGCAGTCTCTGAGGTCCCGAGTTCAATTCCCAGCACCGCAAAAATGGGAGAAGGGCCTGGCAACCCACTCTCAAGGCAATCCCGAAACAGTCTGCCATTGAAAACCCTATGAGGGTCGCTATGAGTCGGATACCAACTCGATGGCACCTAACAACAACAACAGCCTACAGAAGTTATGGTAAGCCTCCAATACCCTAAATCTGTAAGGCCTGTCCTCATGAGGGGCTCAACTGACCTGTGTCCTTTACAATCCAAAAAGGAATCCTAGACCAGACTGTGGCTTAGGAGCGTACCAGCACCAGGCTTAGAATTAGACCTGCTTGTTCAACCGCAGGCAAAGAGCAGCGGCCTGGCGTGCTGGTGTCTGGGAGGTGCAGACCAAAATGTCAGGCTTTTGTTGGCAGGAGGGGGCAGAGGGCCATCTCTTTCCCTGACTTTATAGTCATGGCACTGAGTCCAAATCCCTTGGAAAGGTAAGGGGTAAGACAAGGAACTGTGTATTTAGTTAGGCAAAATTCTTCACCTGGAAACCAGTGTACAATGGAGAAGCTGCTGCCGCTGCCGCTGCCGCTGCTGCTGCCGCTGCCGCTGCCGCCTCCTCCTCCTCCTCCCCCCTCCTCCTCCTCCTTGTCCTGTTCCTCCTCCCTCCTCCTCCTCCTCCTCCTCCTCTTCTTCTTCTTTTCTTCTTCTTCTTCTTCTTCTTCTTCTTCTTCTTCTTCCTCTTCTTCCTCTTCTTCCTCTTCTTCTTCTTCTGCAGTATGGGGAGATGGTGAACTCTGGGTGGATGCTTTGCAAGTGCTTTACCACTGAGCTGCACCCCCAGCCTCCCTTTTAAAAATTTCTTTTTAATCTTGAGACAGGGTCTCACTAAATCATGCAGGCTGCCTATGGCCTCAAACTTGTGATCCTCCTGCCTCTGTCTCTTGAGCCACAGGGATTACAAGTGTGGGCCACTGAACCTGGCTGAAGAAATCTTCAGAATGCTATTATTATTAATAAGGAGAAGTTAACTCTCATATAAAATCTTAGCACTGGTTTGGGGTCATTACTGACAATTCTTGTGCCAGCTTGCAAATGATAGGCATCACACGAAATAGAATTTCGATTACTAAATAAAGAGAAAAGGCAGGAAATAGGGGACAGCCGTTTACCACTGCATTTATAGCTCCATTTAGCGCAAGATTATGGGGCATTTTTCCATTTCAGGAAGAACTGCACTTTGGCTTGGGATCCATGAGAACTGAGTCCTCAGCTTAGAATTTTATATAAGTAGCAACTGGAAGAATTTCCCACTGGTTAGCTACAGGCTTCTTACTTTAAACTCGTGTTTACTTTTCTGCGCACGTACTGGTGGTGCTGGGAACCAAAGAAAACCTTCATGTCACAAAATGATCACCGAGTCAAGGCATCATTAGGTGAGGCGGGGAATGGGTGATAGGATTATCCTGGCACCATTCCTGTGCTCCGATGGCTAGAAATACCATAACATGTATAAAAGTAACCACAAACCAGAGAAAGAAATCCATTAAACCCCAACAAAACTCATCACTGAGGCAACTTCCTGTTAGTCAGATTCCAAAACTGTCCACACAGTTCTAAGGCCACCCAAGAAGTTAAGGGGAAGGGCTAGGGGGAGAGAGTGTGAGGTTATGATCAAGGACTGCTAAAGCATGTCACGTTTGCCAAACTTTCAGAAATATACGTGACCGCATCGACACGCCACTTGGCCCGTCTGAAGGTCTGGGAACAGCTCCCAGGAGCTCCATGACAGCCCAGAAGCCTGGGAGTCACCAGGGTCACACTGTCAGCCTCTGGCTGGAACCCTCAAATGGAAACTGATGTTTCCTGAACCTGTGGCCATCTTGCACCTACGGGTCCGACTCCCCAGCCAGTACCTGGCCAGCATGGGTTTTCTGCCGCTGGTCCCACCCCCTCTTCTATTGTCCCCAGTTATGGGGAGAATCTTTGACTCCCCAGCTTCCTTGGTTTTCCCCCTCAACAACCTGCGAACTTGAAGCTTTCTACCTGGGCAGGTAGAAGGAGGAGATTTGAGCAGGGTCCTGCGCTAGCCCTGCCTGTCTGGGTTCTGCATAAAGAGGGTAGCACTGTTACGTCAACGTAGCGCCTTCCCGAGGGCTCACCGGCGCCAGGCAACCTCTGCTCCTTGTCCTATCAAATGTTCCCACAGGCCTCAGAGGACAGGTGGAAGCGCTGCTCAAATCACTCAACCTTGCCAAAGTACAATCAGTGCTTGGTCAAAAGGCGTCTTGGCTGTGGAGACAAAGCAGGGCCAGGAGCCCCTGACGATGTAGTAGAAACCCTTAGCTGCCATGTCCTCGGGAAAAGGTGGGAGAGTGGATGTGGAGAGGGCTCAGGCAGAGGGACAAGGACCGTGGCCATGTTGCCATTTCAACATTTCAGGGTCCTCCTAGTGTCAATGGCTGACGCCAGCCCTGAAGACAGGACTGGTATTGTCTTTATTTTACAAGGAGAGACTGTGTCAGGTAAGATCATGTAACTTGCACAAGGTCACACGGTAGTGGCTGGTGGAGGCAGGACTTAGTGCCTACTACTCGCTTAACCATCGCCATGGGCCTCTTGCCTCTGCCCTTTATCTAGCCATCCACGGCGCTGCATGTGGACCACGTGTGACTAGAATAGTAAATTCACCCCTTAAAGAAGCCCAGATAATGGGAGCATCTCCCACCCATAAACATCTGGGTCACAGCATCTAGGACACGCTTTCCCCTGGAGGGATGTCACCCAGGTCCCCGTCAGCTGCTGGATCAGCGAAGGCCGAAGCAGACTTTTAATAATTGATTAAAAAATACATAGAAATGCCAAGAACAGCCTGCAGCCAGGTGTACCGACGCATCCCTGCAATCCCTGAAGTCAGAAGGCTGAAGCAAGAGGGTCCCTTTAGCCCAGGAGGTCGAGACCAGCCTAGGCAACATAGTGAGACTCCAGGTCAAAGAAACAACTTCCCCAAACAAAAACAGAAACAGAAACAAAAGCAAATCAAGAAGAGCCTGACCAAATTAGCAAGGGAGTGTTTTAAACATAATGCTAATTTCCTCCTCTCAAATCCTCACCAATACCAATTGTCTTCCAACTGGGTAATTGTTGGGGATTAGGTAGATGGGATGGGAGAAGGACATGGCAATCCACTCCCCAGGCAATCCCAAAACAATCAGCCATTGAAAATGCTATAAGGGTCAATAAGAGTCGACATGACTCTACAGCACCTAACAACAACAGGTAGGTGGGAAGTGGCATTGCATTGTTGTTGGCTTTGTGTGTGGGGATGTGTGGGTTTTTTGTTGTTGTTTGCTTTTGGTCATATGTTGACAAATTATGTTTGTGCATGCATTGCTGTTTTGGTTTACCGGTGACTTGAACATCTTCAGAGTGTTGTGTTCAGAAATGCAACTTGACTGTGTCGGCATACTGAACGTCTGTCTGTCCTCCTTTACACATGTTTTACATACAGAGATGTACTGCTTCTTCTGGAAAAAGAACACAAAGGTTTATGATAATATTCAACAGTGGCTAAGCATTCACTTCATACAGAATACTGTTCCAGGCGCTCTGCATTATTATTTCATGCTCACTATAAGCTTTTGGGGCTGGGATTTAGCTCAGTTGATAGAGTGCCGCTCTGCAGTCTCTGCCGTCCCGAGTTCAATTCCCAGCACCGCAAAAATGGGAGAAGGGCCTGGCAATCCACTCCCAAGGCAATCCCGAAACAGTCAGCCATTGAAAACCCTATGAGGGGGCCGGGAGTGGTGGCGCACGCCTGTAATCCCAGCGGCTCGGGAGGCGGAGGCGGGAGGATCACAAGTTCGAGACCAGAGGCAGTCTAAGTAATTTAGCGAGACCCTGTCTCAAAAAGTAAAAAAAAAAAAAAAAGGGCTGAGGTGCAGCTCAGTGGTCCAGCACTTGCAGAGCATGCAGGCGCGAGGTCCTGGGTTCAACCCCCAGTACCGCAAACAACAACAACAACAACAACAAAAACCCTATGAGGGTCGCTATGAATTGGATACCAACTCGATGGCACCTAACAACAACAACATAAGCTTTTGGGAGGCCCAGTGTGTACTGCTGTTACAGATGAGCATACTGAGACAGAGAGGGATTAATTATCATGCCCATAATCCACCAAACTCACTTATGACAGTTGTGCGTGTAATTGCAACATCTGGAAATGACTTATATAGCTGTCAGTTGGGGAACTGGCTAAATAAACTTAGAATCATCATTGAATGGAATACTAGACAGCTGTTTGGAAGAATAGCATTGATGCTTATTTATTGATAAGGAATGAGGTCCAAGATATATATTATCAAGTGAAAAAAATCAAATATCAACCTACTTAAATATATTTAATATATTACGAATGTATTCACATATAGGTCTGCTTCTGTGTAGACATTGCCTGGGAAAATATGTAAGAAAGTCGCATAGGATAAATAGCATCCCTGTATTTACCTATGAAACATATGGAGAAGGGATTCTTATATTTCACTTTATACACTTCTACAGAGTTTGAATTTAAAAAAAAATACCATGGGTATGGACTACTTTAGAAACTACAAAACAACAAAATTATATTTCAAATGGATATAATAGATTCTATCTTATAATGCAGCCATTGAAAACCCTATGAATAACAGAGAAGCACTAACAATACTGTTTGGCCTGTTGTACATAGGGTCACTATGAGTCAGACACCAACTCCACAGCACCTAACAATAAGAACAACAACAACAATCTTATAATGCTGCTTTAAGAATTAGATGGGTTGGCAATGAAAGCCTATTCTGTGCCTAGATTAAATCTGTGTACGGATGAGGCATAGAGAGGAAAGGAAGAGACATGATTCTGAGTCAGCTTGGCTGGAGGCTTATCTAGCCCACCTCCAGTCCTGAGGCACACCCGGGACTCCTGCGACTCGCTGCAGCACACCCGGCTTGAGTCCACGTGGCTGAGGCAAGATGGCCCCTAATGGCTAGCCGTTGGCACACCGGGCTTGAGCCCATGAGGTTGAGGCAAGATGGCCCCTGCCAGATGCAGCGAGGGGGAGTCCCTCCTCGAATTTCTTGCCAAGCCATTGTCGCCCGGCACCATCTGATTGGTTGGTCCAATCATCTGATGTCACCTAATTCGCTATCCCAAAACATCATCAAAACATCACGGATTCTGATTGGTTGACCCAAAAGGCTTACAAGCGGGATGCACAGGAATAAAGCTGAGCAGTTACATCCATCCAGCTCCCGGAGTGGTGTGTCTCCATCAACTCAAGACTTGTTGTTGTTGTTGTTAGGTGCCGTCGAGTCAGTATCCGACTCATAGCGACCCTCATAGGGTTTTCAATGGCTGACTGTTTTGGGATTGCCTCGGGAGTGGATTGCCAGGTCCTTCTCCCATTTTTGTGGTGCTGGGAATGGAACTCGGGACCTCAGAGACTGCAGTGCAGTGCTCTACCAACTGAGCTAAATCCCAGCCCCAACTCAAGACTAGTGGGTTTTATATGTGGGGTTTCTATTCCTGGCCAGTAGAGCCCCACAGATCTGGGCCTCAGTGAGTGCTTATTCTGAATCTAGCAGGATGCCCGGGCGCAGGGTGCATGCTTCATCATTATTGCTTGAAGACCGAGGGCCCAGAGCCAGCCTTGCACCGAAAGGCTCAGTTCTGCTCTTTGGGCAGGCACTCTATCTGCGTTAGACATAGGTTTATTTTTAATTTAAACAACATGAAAATTAGCACTTGACTTGTACAACTCATAGGATTGATACAAGGATAAGCACATTACAGAGGAAGTAATCCCAGGATCTGGCCTCAGATTTGGGCTACCGACTTAGCTCTGCTACCCACAGGTGATGGGAGAAGGACCTGGCAATCCACTCCCAAGGCAATCCGGAAACAGTCAGCCATTGAAAACCCTATGAGGGTCGCTATGAGTCGGATACCGACTCGATGGCCCCTAACAACAACAACAACAACTCACAGGTGTGTGCCTGTGGAGAAAATCCCTGAGTCCCAGGGTGCTGTGAAGATGAATTATATAACACACCACAAGGAAAGGCTTTTATAAACTGTAACACATGGAAGCTTAGAATTTATAATCAAAGTATGTGAAGGCATCATGCAATACAGACCATGTAACCCAGAAATGCTGTCACATCCATCAAAATCAAAGCAAAACAAAAATTCAGAGGGTGTTCATAGAAATGTGTTACAAGGGGTCTTTAAATACATTTTGTATTCTTTTCAGAAAGAGGTGGCAGTCTTCCAGGTGCTGCCTATGATGTTGGAAGGTGGAACAAGCAGTGTCCTCATCCTAGCAAGACAATCTACAAAACTTTTCTTGAACCCACCTGACAGCTGAGGTCAAAAGGCAGGCAAGCAGTCTGAAGTCTAAGGAAAGACTCAGGACTCTGAGAAGAGATGGGGCATTCGCTCCAGCTTATCTGGATCAGAGCATGGGTTGAAGATAAGCCACCAATTGCTAAGCAGGTAAGAAGATTTCAATCTGCACACGATGTTCGGCTTACAACCCAAACAAGGCACGTAAAAAGGAAAGAAAAATAACCTCCTGTCAACAGACTAACCCTCAGTAAAGCCAGACTTAGAGATGATCCCAGAAGTTAGTCATTGTAATTCATATAAAAGTTCTAATAGAAGCCGGGCATTGTGGCGCCTGCCTGTAATCCCAGCAGCACAGCATTCGGAGGCAGGAGGATTGCAAGTTTGAGACCAGAGGCAGTCTGCGTAACTTAGCAAGACCCTGTCTCAAAAACTGAAAAAATGGGCTGGGGCTGCTGCTCAGTGGTCCAGCACTTGCAAAGCATGCAGGCTCGAGGCCCTGGGTTCAACTTCCAGTACCACACACACACACAAAAGTTCTAATAGAAAAGATACACAACATATGGGAACAGATGTGGCATTCAGCAGACAGAAACTAAGAGAGAATCAAGGAGAAATACTAGGAAAAACCCTGCAGTTCACAGTGAAAGCTTTTTTTTTTTTTTTTTTTTTTTTTTTTTGCGGTACTGGGGGTTGAACCCAGGGCCTCACGCCTGCATGCTCTGCAAGTGCTGGACCACTGAGCTGCAGCTCAGCCCATTTTTTTTACTTTTTGAGACAGGGTCTCGCTAAGTTACGCAGACTGCCTCTGCTCTCGAACTTGTGATCCTCCCGCCTCCGCCTCCCAAGCCGCTGGGATTGCAGGCGTGCGCCACCACGCCCGGCCCCACAGTGAAAGCTTTTGACAGGTTCCTCAGACAGTTTGACATAGCAGAGGAAAAATGCCCAGTAAATATGGAGTTAGCTAGGTTAATAAGAATGAACCAAAATAAAACAGAAAATAAAAAAACAAAACAAAACAATCAAGTGGAAGAGAACATTCAAAAACCATAGTACAATATCATATAGTCTCACATACGTGTAATTGAAATCTCAGAAAGAGAAGGGTGGACCAAGAGAAGAAATATTTAAAGAGATAACAACTGAGAACTTCTCCCGAATAATCAAAGACCTGGGTCTATGTAGCCAACAGGTCCAGAGAGTACCGAACAGGATAAATGGTAAACAAAATCCAAAACCCCCGCCATAGCTACATGCATTGTGTTCAAACTGCTGAAAAACCACATAAGGAGGGGCAGACATGGAAGGTGTGCAGGCGGAACGTCAGACGCAGGTCCTGTGCCCTGAGCTTGGCGTGCCTCTTCCGCGCCTTTGGTGCGGGTTGCTAAACGCTCGGGGCAAGAGCTGAGCGGGGCTTGGCTTTTCCCGTGCTGTGGCCATGCCCACCACACCATCAGCCGGAATTCCCTCGGGATTCCCTTGAGCCTGGGCTGCGGGCTGAGTTGTCTGAGTTCTTCTCCACGTTCCCTTTCTGCTCTCAGTGCCAGGCTTTTCCTAAGAATGACGCTTTCCTCCTTCTTGCCTGTCCCGGCAGAGACAGCTGGTGTTTATTGGCCTTGGAAAAGCTACGGGTTGCTCTTCATCGCCTCCCTCCGTCCTCAATCTTTGGTCTCAGGGTGACGTTTCCTCTGTGCCCCTGATTCGCACCTACTTCTGCTGAGAAGATCTCCGAGTTCTGGGTCCAGGATGGCTTCTCGTCCCTCCCACAGGAGTAGAGGGCTTTCTCTTCAGTTTCCTTCCCACTAGTCTTCACCAGTGTCCTGGAGATGGCAGAGTCGGCCCTGCCTCCTGCAGGTGAGGGCTCTGGGTCCCCTGTGAGAAGGTCCTGGGGAACTTATGGGTCCTTCCCTCAGTGGCAGCCATTCCCCTGACCCAGGCCTGCTCCATTAGCTTTTTTTTTCTTTTCTTTTCTTTCTTTCTTTTTTTTTTTTGTGGTACTGAGGGTTGAACCCAAGGCCTGGCGCTTGCATGCTCTGCAAGTGCTGGAACACTGAGCTACACCCCCAGCCCATTTTTTTACTTTTTGAGACAAGGTCTCACTAAGTTATGCAGACTGCTTCTGGTCTCGAACTTGCGATCCTTCTGCCTCCATCTCCTGAGCCACAGGGATTATAGTCGTGTGCCACTGAGAACGGCTATTAGCTTTTTTCTACCCATTCCCTCCTACCCTTTCCTGTGAGCAACTGGTAAGGATCCAGAGAACAGCAGTAAATGGGGCAAATTTCCCTGCATCTGCAGCAGGTCCTGGGGTCTCTGTGCCCTCTGAGTAGCCCCCACTCTGCCTTGGACAATCTGGTAAAGTTCTGCTAAAATCCTCTTACCTGCTTGTCTGTTGGCCCCACCCATAAAGAAGATAGAACAGCATTTTTCAGAAAAAACAAAAATGGAGAGAATTCACTACGAGGAGGCCTCTACCAAAAGAAACGCTAAAAGAAAAATTTTAAGGCAGGGTTATGAAACCAGAGGGAAGCTCTGATGTATGCAATCTGGCGTTGCTCCCTGGCAATGCTGGGAGATCGGTGCTCCCAAAGGTGCCACCACCCACTTGCCCCACATGGGCACTGGCTCCTTCCTTCTGCACAGAGAGACGGGGCAAAGCCTGTGGGTCTGCTCTGTTGGCAGATGTCCAAGTGGGAAATGCAAGGAGGCTTCCGGTCTTCAGGCACCCCTCCGCCTCCCGGGGGACACTCTTCGGGCTCCTCCTCCTGACCCATCACTCCAGTGCCCCTCCTGCCTCCGAAGCCCCGTGCTTCGGTAGAGATGACCCACATAGCGGCCTGTGCCCTCTTGTCTTCTCTGTGCCGCTGCAAACACTACAGATGGTGTCATCAGCGGTAATCAGTCTCCACCAAGGGGCCCAGGGCTGAGGCCAGGGATGCATAGGAGACATAGGATTTAGCTCAGTTGGTAGAGCACCGCTCTGCAGTCTCTGAGGTCCCAAGTTCGATTCCCAGCACCGCAAAATGGGAGAAGGACGTGGCAACTCACTCCCAAGGCAATCCCGAAACAGTCAGCCATTGAAAACCCTATGCAGGTCGCTATGAGTTGGACTTGACTTGACCGCACCTAACAACAATTAGGTCCACCGCCCATAACTTACTAAACACCTAAGGGGTGTAAATAATTTAACCAAACATATGATTTTAAAGGCATTATTTTATTCTTACAAAAAAAGAGAGAAGATGTTTGTGCCTTGTGAGTTTCTTTAAAAAATAAAACAAACAAAAAAAAAACGACCTCATTTTCTTTACTCCTTGAACATAGAACAATCCATGCACATTGTCACAATGGGGAAGGTGTGGAGGGAAAAGGAGGAATCACGGAGTCCAGTTGTTAGCCTGGTGTCCGAGGTCCCTGTGGGGGAGTCGGGCTGCCTTCCCGCTTCCTCTGCCCACCCACAGGGACGGTTCCTGTGCGCTTGTCCTCTGTGCCTGGGCTCTGATGAGGGCGGAGGGCTTGAGACTTACCTCCGAAACACAGCAAGCGCTTGGGTCTGCCTTCCCCCAGCCTCTGCGTGTGCTATTTTGATTAAAGCTTTGACAGAAAAACTCAGCCCAGCCTGCCTTTCCCAACAGGAATAGAGGTGGCAGACTGGGCTGCTTTAGCCCCCTCGGCAATTCCAGCAGAGCCACAGCGCCAGCCCCAGCCTGGCGACGGAAGCCAAGCAGCTCTGCCCGGCCTTACGGCTGCTGCTCAGAGAAGCCACAGCAGATGCCCAGGGCCCGTTACCTCTACTTATTGTTTTAGTACATGACACGTTGGAGGGGAGAAGAGCGTTCCTAGGCTTCCCTCCAGTTTTTGCCCTTCTGCCATCATTTCTAGCTCGGGGCTTGGCTCTCGGTGCCACGGATGGGGCTTGTGGTATTGAGGGTGGCTTTGGTGGGCTTTGAGGACAGGCACAACAGCCTTGGGTCTACTGGGCTTGATGTCTGTGTGTCACCTGGACTGTCACTTGAGCCCAAGGAAGAAACAAGAGATGGAGAGAGGGGGAAAGGGGGATGGAGAGAGGAAGAGAGAGATGTCTCCCCCAATATCTGAGACCAGCTCTACTCTTTAAGGAGAGAGGTTTCTTTCTCCCTACTGCCTATTTGTGGCTGGGTCAGACTTTCTTATTTTCTCCTTACCTTGAAACTTACAGACTCTTGAAAAGCTGGCTATTACTATTATTATTTAAATGCCATGTTGGGCCCTTCTGGACGACCTGATAAACTGAGACGCCATCCCCATATCTCTAGATTTTACTGTCTTTTCTTTGGTTTTACACAGCAGTTCTTTTGTAGCCAGAAAAATTAACTCAGAGTTTTCCAGTTAACAAGACCAAGAGGAAAAGCGTTGTTACCGCTGGTTTCTAATCTATAAATTCGAAGGACATCTCCTAAACGCTATTATTGTGTGGGACGGACATCAGTCAGTCCTGGGTGGTGCTCATTGCTCTTTCATGAGCAGAGCTCCTGTGAAAGAGAAGAAAGAAAGAAATAAAGAATTGGGAACACTGATGACTTGGTCACATGAATATTAGCATTTTGAAGGCTTCCATAGTTTTGTCATGGGTTGGGATTTAGCTCAGCTGGCAGAGCACCGCTCTGCAGTCTCTGAGGTCCCAAGTTCGATTCCCAGCACCGCAAAATGAGAGAAGGATGCGGCAACCCACTCCCAAGGCAATCCCGAAAACAATCTGCCATTGAAAACCCTATGAAGGTCTCTATGAGTCGGACACGACTCGACGGCACCTAAGTTTTTTCATAAACAAGTAGTTTTTTCATAAACAAGTTCATTTCTCAATGGTGAGCCTAGGGTTCGCCAAACGTATTTGACTCTGTTGTTGTTGTTAGGTGCTGTGGAGTCGTGTCCGACTCATAGCAACCCTTATAGGGTTTTCAATGGCTGATTGTTTCAGGATTGCCTGGGGAGTGGCACTGACTTTACAGCACCTAACAGTTTTCATTCCGCATTGCATACTGAGCATTTCTTATGCTGAGTTTCATTGTTCGTTTTCAATCCTGGCCTGTGTGGACTCACGGGCAGGTACTGTGTATCACGTCTCCATTCATCCCTGGTGCTACACTTTGAGATTGTTTCCAACTCTGTGCTGTTATAAGTCATGCTGCAAGGGACAGGCTCGTATATGCATGTTAGTGGCCCAGGGTGAAAGCTTCTCTGAGGTATATACTCCAGGGTAGAATTTCTGACGTAATAGACGTGCAGATTAATTTTCACTAATCATTTTCAGGCCTGCAGCCATAGCCCTGTGGCATCCGATCCCGTCAGATCTCAGAAGCTAAGCATGGTCGGGCCTGGTTAGTACCTGGATGGGAGACCACCTGGGAACACCAGAAGCTGTAGGCTTGGGAAAAGGACCTGGCAACCCCCTTCCCCCCAAAAATCAATCTGCCATCGAAAACCCTATGAACAGCAGAGAAGCACTGACAATAGTGTTTCCCCTGTTGTACAGAGGGTCGCTATGAGTCGGATATCAACTCGACAGCACCTAACAACAACAACAACAACAATCATTTTCAACTTCTCCCCCCCCTTTTTTTTGTGGTGCTGGGAATCGAACTTGGGCCCTCAGAGACTGCAGAGTGGCACTGTACCAACTGAGCTAAACCCCAGCCGTATTTGACTCTAGGAAATTTTTTCCTTAAGAATTACCATTCAGCTTGAAAAACTCCTACTGAATGAGTAAAAGTGGATAACTAAAGGTGCCGAGGGCTGGGATTTAGCTCAGTTGGTAGAGCGCTGTGATGCAGTCTCTGAGGTCCCGAGTTCGATTCCCAGCACTACAAAAATGGGAGAAGGACCTGGCAATCCACTCCCAAGGCAATCCCGAAACAGTCAGCCATTGAAAACCCTATGAGGGTCACTATGAGTCAGATACCGGCTCAACAGCACCTAACAACAACAACAAAGGTGCCCAGTCCTTCAGGAGCTGTAGAAATATAAGCTGGAGTCGCTGCTGTAAAAAGAAAGCCAGCCTCCCCTCACCATCCGCTAAAGGCGTGTACTTCTTAGGCAACAGTGTGGCCAAATCACCTACACCCCAGCCCACCCGCTGCTTCTAATGTGGTGGTCACCTTTCGGACCCTGGCTGGCTGGCTCCTTTGTTCATTCCTTCCTGCCTTCCTGCATTTACCCATCCATTTGCTAAGTCCTCAGGGCATCCAGAATGGTTTCTTACAGAGCCTTTGCCCTCCAAGAGCTGCAGTCTGGAGATGAAGGATAACAGATGGCTCCCTGGAAGGATGGAATGATGTGATTGGTATGGATTAATCAATTAATTAACCCAGTAATGCAATACCTACGTATCAAACCCTACCATGCACACACAGTGAACACAGGGAGATGCTGGGAGATGGCAGGAAACAAGTCCAGAGTCCCCGCCCTCATGAAACGAGGGAAGTCTGGGAGGGACGCCTACCAAGCTGACATGGCCATAGACATTGGTCTGTCAGTGAGGGGAAGAGTTAGAAAGGGAAGGCGACGGAGTGCCCCGCTGGGGGCGGTGAGGTACGTGGTCACAAAGGGTTCCCTGAGATGTGACAGTGGGTCAGAGGGGGAAAGGAGCTGAGGAGGGGGTTGTGCTCTATCATGGAGGGCTCCCTTTTATTGGTTAGAAGTCTATCCTACAGAGAAGACCTTCAAGTACCCAAAGGGAGAGACTCTCTCCTTTCCTTGTTGTTGTTGTTAGGTGCCGTCGAGTCGGTATCCGACTCATAGCATCCCTCATAGGGTTTTCAATGGCTGACTGTTTCGGGATTGCCTTGGGAGTGGATTACCAGGTCCTTCTCCCATTTTTGCGGTGCTGGGAATTGAACTCGGGACCTCAGAGATGGCAGCGCAGCGCTCTACCCACTGAGCTAAATCCCAGCCCTCTCCTTTCCTAGTATCTTACAATTCCCACCCAATGTCTCCACCCTTCCCAGGTCGTCTTCTCAATCCCCCTACATCCCTGGTTTCTTTCGAACTTATTCCCTAGAGCTGGCCCAGCAGAGCAGATATGGTCTCACCCCACCAAAGACCGCTGCCTGCCTTGAAATGAACGCCGTACTCCAGTCATTACAGCGTAAGGGGGTATTTGGAAACATGGCAGCTCTGTCCTTGAACTCGCGATCCACTCTAACCCAAGCTGCCGGAACCCAGGTCCACCCATCTTGTACTTGTGGAGATGACTTGAAAACTCGCACTTGGACGTTGGTGATGACACAGCTCTGAGAAGCATGGCTTGGTGGAACGGCTGGGGATTCGAAATTATTCCAATCCTAGAATACCAGGCTCTGGTAGAGTACTGTGGGAGATTAGGGTCAAAGCAGGTTTGAATCCTGATTCGAGCTCTGAATCCTGCTTCGAGCTCTCTGCGTCAAGGAGATGGTGTACCTGGGCTTCACGCAGCATCTGTCTTCATCAGTAGGGTCTGTTCCTGTGTGGAAGCTTTTGTCCTGGCCACGTTTTCTTAGCTCAGATCAGCTGTGGACCCGGCTCCACGCAGCTCCGTTTGTGGCTGAGGGACGTGGTGCCTGCCGTCTCCCAAGTTCTTCCCTTTCCTCATAGCTCACAGCTCTTCCCCTCTGTTCAGCCTGACATCAGCACTTTCCTTCTTCTCATAGCCTCAGCCCCCTTCTGGGCAGTGAACTCGGTATTGAACCTCGCGAGGAAGTTTCCAGGGGCTCTGGCTTTGGCCAAATGAGACAGCTGGTTCATTGGGTTCTCCCCGTATTTTTCCCTGTATTTTCACACCCTGCATTTTTCACACCCCATATTTTTCACACCACACTTTGCTTCGGTGGTGGATTTTCGGTTTAGAGTGGAGGGTGGAGCGTGATTTAGCACGCAGAAATGTGGGTGATGTAAGTATGGGGAGGCGTCCTCCTCTGTCTCCGAAGACCACACTTTCTCCCACCCCAGGTGTCTGTCCAAAGTGTTTTCCCGTCCTGAATTCAGGGTCCTTATTGCCACCTCCCCAACTCCCTCCTGCACTGTTGTTGTTGTTGTTAGGTGCTGTCAGAGTCGTGTGTGACTCATAGCGACCCTCATAGGGTTTTCTCTTTTTTTTTATTGGAAATTTTTGATGTACACCTTAACGTGATTCATTCTGACATGCTTTTCATTGTGACATTTCCATATATGCATTTTGATGTACATTATTCATATAGGTTTCCCCTTACCCTCCCATATGCTCCCCCCCACCCTCCCCATCTAAGTCTTCTCTATCTTTTACTTGGTAATATTTTTCTATATGTCCTTGGATTCCAGTTCTGTCTAAGATAGAAACTTTTCAATGGCTGATTGTTTCAGGATTGCCTCGGGAGTAGGTTGCCACGTCCTTCTCCCATTTTTGTGGTGCTGGGAATCGAACTTGGGACCTCAGAGACTGCAGCGCGGCGCTCTACCAACTGAGCTGAATCCCACCCCTTCCCTCCCGCATTTGCTTCTGCTTTCTCCACCTTAGGTTCCTGCAAGCTCCAAGCCCTGCTTAGCTCAGCCTGCTGACAGCCTCAGCTTAGGACAGCAACCCTTGGCGTGGGAAATGAGAGTTCCTCTTATTTAAATGGTGGTGGTAGATTTAGGACTGAATTATTCTGCTGAACTTAAACTCTTTTTTGGGGCGGGGGGAAATTACACAATTATTTCCCCTGGACACACTTAACCCTGAATGAAGGTCATGAACGGGGGAGGAAGCACCTCATGGTCACACTGGAAATGATGTCCTAGACTTAGAGTCAGCTTGCAGTTGAGGGGAGGCTGTGCATTGGAAGTAATGTCCCTAATGACTTCTTGTTGTCGTTAGGTGCCGTCGAGTTGAGTCCGACTCATAGCGACCCTTATGGGGTTTTCAATGGCTGACTGTTTCAGGATTGCCTCAGGAGTGGGTTGCCACGTCCTTCCCCCATTTTGCGTTGCTGGGAATTGAACTCGGGACCTCAGAGACTGCAGAGTGGCACTCTACCAACTGAGCTAAATCCCAGCCCCTCCTGACTTGGGGGAGCCATCTTCCAAGTTCTAGAAAGCACCGGTGGGATCTGGGTACATTGTGCTTTTCCCAGCCTTGCTCTCGGAGAGGAGGAGGCTGCGGCTTGGGTTGAGAGCCATGCTGTGCAGTCAAGGGTGGATGTTGTTCTTGGCACCCGAAGCAGTCGTGGTCTGACCCTCGGGCCGCTGCCAACAGGATGGTGTGGGCACGCAGGTGCCAAATGACCCAGAAACAGGCGGCATGCTGAGCGGGATGGAAAACTACCCCATATCCTCACAGCCGCCCAAACAAACGCCCCGCTCCACACACAATTGCCTTGAAAAATGGCACAGGAAGAAAACCTGCTGACATCCACCTAATGCAGGAGCGGGGCTTCATTCTCTCAGTCGGAGTCTCTATCTTTAGCCTTTTCCTCCATCGGGGGAAACACCTGCAGGCCGCTAACATCTCACGGTGCTGATCGTTTTCCCTCCAGAAATGAACACATTTAGGAGCTGATCTGAGAGAATGATGCAGAGAGAGCCCGGTACTCTCGACCACTGAACTACGGTAAAGACAATAACAGAGGCAGGCTGGAGAGTGGGCGCAGGAGCCAGTGTTGTTGTCGTTAGGTGCCATCAAGTCGTGTCCGACTCATAGGGACCCTTATAGGGTTTTCAATGGCTGATTGTTTCGGGATTGCCTTGGGAGTGGGTTGCCATGTCCTGCTCCCATTTTTGCGGTGCTGGGAATCGAACTCGGGACCTCAGAGACTGCAGCGCGGCATTCTACCAACTGAGCTAAATCCCAGCCCCTGCAGGAGCCAGTGGCTTAGCAAAGAAAAGCTTGCTTGGGAAATGTTGCATTTCTTCATTATACAAGTGATCTAAGTTCATCCTTAAATATCAGAAGATGTAGATGAACCAGCAGAAATGCTTGAGACCCCAGGTGAAGGATTTACGGTACATCTTTCGTGGGATGTGTGATGGACGGAGCAAGCAGACGTGCTGTTTGTAACTTGCTTTTTTACTTAATGCATTATGAATCACTTTCCATATCGATTCATTTGTTTCTGTGGTATGATTTTAATGGCTGCCTATTATCTCATCATATAGACGTACCATCATTTATTTGATTGATCTCTCAATTCTTGAATGATTTAAGCAGCTTCTGATTTTTTGCAAAAATTCCCATAACGGTCGTCATGTATTTTCATAGTTTTCTTTGTTTCTTTTGTATCTCAGGTTCACAGAGGCGTGCTGGGCAATATTCCCAGTCCAGGGCACTCTGTCTTTATTAATCCATTAAAAAATTGTGTTTTTTCTCCTTCATCCTTATCCCAAGTCTTGCTCCAGTTGTCCACCAGGGATCCTACTTTTGAGAAATTTATGTGTTTTTCTGACTTACTTTTCTAGACCTTTATTTATATATAAAGTACTTATTTATATATAAGTAATTTGGTGGAGCATACATATTACTTTGTGAGTTTTAAAATTTGTCTTTCTTAATTTTCATTCACCTGCAGCTGTGCCACTGTGGTGTCCAATCCTGTCAGATCTCAGAAGCTAAGCAGGGTCGGGCCTGGTTAGTCCTTGGATGGGAGACCACCTGGGAACACCAGGTGCTGTAGGGTTGGGAGAAGGACCCAGCAACCCACTCCCAAAAATCAATCTGCCATTGAAAACCCTATGAATAGCAGCGAAGCACTGGCAATAGTGTTTTGCCTGTTGTACATAGGGTCGCTGTGAATCGGACACCGACTCAAAGGTACCTAAGAACAACAACAACAGCAATACTTTCCTGAAGACTGGGTTGTTGCCTAGGCCCCATTTTGAGCCCGCAGGTGGAAGTTTTCAGGTTTTGGAATCGTGTGAACTTCCCCCTCTTCTCCACCCCGCTGACCTCAGGAGTGGGAGGGGCTGCCCAGCACCAGGTGCACCTGGGCTTTCATGGCTGCATCTGAGCCAGGGGCCATTTCTCCTCTCTTGACCACCTTCTTATGACCTATTCTGGAGGCTGCTCACTGCCTTTCCTACAGGCGAACTCTCAGAATGACATTTTTCCTGCACACTCACGGCCCCTCTGGTCCACTGCCAGCCACCCGCAGCCTTGTTTCCTCTTTGGCCATGAGGCGGCCACTCCAGTGAGGTCCAGCTGGCCGCTCGCCCCTTCAGATCCCTCCTTTATACCCAAGGTCTACTTTCTGACCAGGGACAGATGGGGGCCCCTGCGTCAGAGCGATGCAAGGGTGGCCGGACACTGCGCTTACTGTGTCTTTGTCGTGTTATAATGCATGGTTTTCAACTGCGCCCATATTGTCATGCCCACTGAAGTCCTGCAGAGCGAAGGTGGGTTTTTTCCTTTCCTTTTTAGGAGACCTAGTTCATACTGATATTTAGGGAACAATAGAACCCACCTGACCAAACCACCCCAGAAAACCTCTGAAACGCTTGTCCTATTTCTAGCACGTGAAACGTGTTCCAGGACCGAGAAAGCTGTGTAAGAGGTACTTCCTGTCCTCGGGGAGCAGGTGGGTAACCACACACAGGTGAGAACGCAAGTGAGGGCCAGGGGGATCGGCTGTGGTGGCTGAGTCTGGCTCCGAGGACCCTCATGCCTGGCCTCTCCAGGGCCTGCCTCTGGGTGGCTGCCCCTGCTGGAGAGAAACCATTCAGGACCTCCATAGGCACTGTCCCAGTGGCTCCCCTAATTTTGGAGCAAATTTCTTTTCTTTTTTCTTATCAGTACTTTGTCTACACTGTCGTCAATTGGGCATGGTTATTAAATTTAGTTATTAAAAAAAATCAACTCTTCCTGTTTAACTTGTTGTTGTTGTTGTTGTTGGGTGCTGTCGAGTCAGTATCCGACTCATAGCGACACTCATAGAGTTTTCAATGGCTGACTGTTTCGGGATTGCCTTGGGAGTGGATTGCCAGGCCCTTCTCCCATTTTTGTGGTGCTGGGAATTGAACTCGGGACCTCTGAGACTGCAGCGCAGCACTGTACCAACTGAGCTAAATCCCAGACCCCAGGTTTAACTTAGATACAATAAAATGCATCCATTTAAAATGTATAATTTGGCTAGGCATGGTGGCACACGCCTGTAATCCCAACGACTCGGGAGGTGGAGGCAGGAGGATCATGAGTTCAAGGTCAGAGGCAGTTACTCAAGTCAGGGAGAACTCATCTCAAGATAGAAAATGAGAAAGGAGCTGGGGGTACAGCTCGGTGATAGTGTTCTTGCAAAGTACACATGAGGCCCTGGGCTCAGCTGCTTAGTGTTTACAATAACCATAAAATATTTAATTTGAAGATTTTTTTTTTTCCTCAGTACTGGGGGTTGAACCCAGGGCCTCATGCTTGCACACTTTGCAAGTGCTGGACCATTGAGCTGCACCCTCAGCCCATTTTTTTACTTTTTGAGACAGGGTCTCACTAAGTTACACAGACTGTGTCTGGTCTCCAACTTGCGATCCTCTTGCCTCTGTCTCCTAAGCCGCTGAGATTACAGGCGTGTGCCACTGTACCTGGCCCAATCTGAAGAATTTTGATAAGTGTATGACCTTTATAACTCATGCCAATCAAGATACAGAACATTTCCATCACTCTAGAAAGTTCTGTCACATCTCCTTACCACCACTCTCCACCCAGATTCCACACTTTCAGGTAACCACTGATCTGTTTCCTGTCACCACTATTTAGTTTTGGCCACCCTACGCTTTAGCTCAGTTGGTAGAGCGCTGCACTGCAGTCTCAGAGGTCCCGAGTTCTATTCCCAGCACCGCAAAAATGGGAGAAGGACCTGGCAATCCAGTCCCAAGGCAATGAGGAAACAGTCAGCCATTGAAAACCCTATGAGGGTGGCTATGAGTCAGATACCGACTCCATGGCACCTAACAACAACAACAGCAACATTTTATATGAACAGAACCATACAGTACGTATTCTTGTGTATCTGACTTATTTTGCTCATCATAATCCTTGCCACACACATTCATGTTGTGCTTATCAGTTCGTTCCTCTTCATTGCAATTACCGTGACTCTTGCTTTTAAATTACACCCCATAGTTATATGAGCTCATCTTTTCATGCCCCAAGAGTTGTGGGGCGTTGGGTAATTCTGTGGGGCGTTGTGCTCTTCCTCAGGCAGCCTTAGGCGCAGGTGCGCTTTCCAGTCATTTTAAACGTGCGTGCGAGCTGCGAGCGTTGTAGTAAATGTGAATTGTCCCCGCCCTTCCTGCTGATCCAGATGCGTTGCCATTCTGCCAGCGTTCATCAATTTGCGATATTTAAATAATTTGAAGTAGAGAAGGTATGCACACCACATTTGATAGGCCACGACTGTATACTGGAAGGTCACGTGAAAGAGCCCATATTCTTCTTCTGCTTGTTGGTGACAGTGACTCTATCACTAGTGACTTTCTTCTCTTCCTTTTCCTACCAGTGGAAACCTGGGTGGAATGGGTGTCACCCTTGTTTTTAGAGCGGCATGCTTTCTGAGCCTACGTGCTGTGAAAACTGTGTTTGACCTGAGCCCCCATCAGGCCCACGGCACCCCACCACACCTGGCCCTGTACCTCAGGAGGCACCAGATTCCCAGGCATGGCTTGCTGGTTGTGAGTCAGGACCACTCGGGGGTTATGAAGTCAATTTAGAGGGTTGGGATCTGCGCTGGAAACAAACGAAACAGAAGAGGGAGCAGATTGGAGGATCTCATGCGTCAGGGAGCTTTCGTTTTTTTTTTTTTTTTTTTTTTTTTTTTTTTGTGTGTGTGTGTGTGT
>VMDO01010979.1:0-39535 GCA_007922755.1 Pedetes capensis
ATTCTTCTGTTGAGGGGCACTTTGGTTGATTCCATATCTTTGCTATTGTGAAAAGCGCTGCATTGAACATGGAGATGCAGGTGTCTCTATGGTATGATGACTCATCTCCCTTTGGGTAAATTCCCAATAGTGTTATAGCTGGGTCATATGGTAGTTCTATTTTTAGTTTTTTGAGGTACCTCCATACTGATTTCCATAGATAATATACACATTCTTCATTTTCTCTTCTATTAAATCATTATTCATGTCATCTCTTCCATTCTGATTTTAATTTGCCAAAATCCAACATAACCTAAGAGTCCATGATTTAGTCATATTTTAATTTTCGGCACTTACCCCATTTTAGATTTTAATTAAAGTTGCTCAAAGTTCTCTGAAAACCTCACCAAACATAATTTTCCTGTCCTTTAACTTGCATAGGACTTTGTATCATTCTTGACCCTTGCCACATAGAGTCTTACATTTGAAGATTTGATGTGTGTAATCAATTTCCACTTATTTCTCCATGAGTCACTTTCCCACTGAAAATATTCTGGTGCCTTACACATCATCAGACTGATACCTGGGAAGAATACCTTCCCAGAATAAATCCAGTGCATAACATTTGATGATTCACTCACTTAATGACAAATAATTCAAATGCCACCAACTAAATTATAATGTCCTCTTTGCCATAAACCAACTGACCTTGTAGTCCATCCTTGCTTCTAATGTTTCATCATCCTGGAACCATTTGCTGGGGAAGCGGTTTGAAAGGAGGTCATTAAGTAGTCTTGAATTCATACAATTGGTCCTCTACTGATTGTTGTTGGGTACTGTAATATTCTCATAAAATCTTTCCAAAAAGTAAAACTCAAATCTTCTCACGATAAGTTTACCTTTAAGCATATATTCTGCTACAATTCAGCAGAGATGATAGTTGTTTATCCTGTTGGAGTTGCATTACATTTCATTGTGTGGACAGGCATCTGAATGTCTGACAAACATCAGTTATGAGGAATATAAATATTGGTTGGCTTAACTTAGTTTAGAAACTCAAAGCAGCTTGGCCAATGATCTAAACCAGCACTACTGTTCCACTAAAAGATCTTGGACAGGGCTTTAAAATGTCCTGGGAGGGCAGCCAGCCAAGTGAATGTGCCATCCAGATTTCCAAGTCTGGGGAGCATGACAAGGGAAACCTGCCTGAGCAAGCTCCGGCTGACAACTGCCCAAAGCCATCTCTCCTGAATTCTTCTCTGGTGTGGTACTCCTGCCTGGGTTGCTGGCAGCTTAGCCATCCTGACTACAGCCACTCCAGGTCCTGTGGCACAGAGCATTCTCTCTGACATTACACCAGAATCAGACTGCCTCTGCCTGTCACCAGGAGCCAATAGACAGGATTCCACTTCTGAAAGATGCCAGGGGAAACTGAACCTGGAGCCAATTTGGGAAGTAAACCACCTTAACAATTCTTGCTCAACCTAGCAACAAAACTCCTATCATTTGAAAGCATCAGTATACACCACTGTCTTTCCAAAGATACCATAATCACTCTATAACATCAGTCCTGTTACCCACAGTTATATTTATTCACAAAACACAGAGAAAAGTATCTGCATACTCTATCCTTTACTCCCTGCCAAGGGGGTATGACAGATGGGACATAGAAGGCAAAAACAACATATGATTCCTGCTTAAGCAAATCAGAAAATGGACAGCCAGATTCTTTCCCATGTGGTAGAAACATGGTACTCTGATCCAAGGACTGTTGGTTGATGAGAGCCTTAAAATCCAAATATAAATTCCAAACATCAATTAATAGAATCTGTGATTGAGTTAATTTAAAAATAAACAGTTGAAATCCAAATGTTAAAAGTCCAGATCAAGTATAAATTCCATGAAAATCAAATTTTCATTCTGTAATTATTAAAACAGTAAAATATGTATAATCACTCAACATTCTTTCCAATGTACAATAAAATTTATACAGTAATTTTAATACCATCTGTGCTTTTGCTTTTCTCCATCCAAATGGTCACTTTTCTTCCACACCTTCAACACTAAAAATCTTTTTGATGTTGATTTTTTTCCAAAACCCACTATTATTTGGACAACTGTTTGAAAAATATTGATATTCTTAAAAAATAAATTTATATTGCTCATGATAAAATATGTGTGCATCAAAAAGTTCACTGTCATCTAAACACTTTAATTAATTTGTTCATGATTCAATTGATAATCATTTATTAATTCTTGGTATAGGTTGGCTCAAATGATTAATATGATATAGAATCAAAATAAGTTCCTTCAAGGAGCCTTTAAGCTAATGGGTAAAATCGACATGAAAATATATGACTCTTACATAAGGTAAAATGATGTAAGACCTAAAGTGAATCTCAAACATTGTAAAGGTAAAATGATGAGAGGAATAAGGGAATATTTCATAAAGGAAACGGCACTCAACTACTTTTAAAGACAAGTAACACTGTAATAGGAAAGAGATGGAAGAACATTCCACAATGTACAACATCATGCATTAAAAGTATAAATAGGTTATAGGGACTGGTAAATATTGTGTAATGGCCAAAGTACATGGAAGGATGGCACAGAAGGTAAGGCTTAAGCATGATTAGATAATGATTATGACCTTCAGTATTTATACACTAGCTATTTATTACACTCTTAGATTTTTCTATTGTGTGCCTCTCATATCTCAGGCAGAGTACCCAGTACTGAGGATTCCATGAGGATTGAGAACAGTTTGTCTTTCCAGTTCATAGTTCAGAAGGCATATTTAAGGTATTTTTGTTTCATTTTTGTAGGTAGCAAGAAGCTTCTGAAGGTTCTTATGGAAAGAAATGGAACAACTGAGCCTGTGGATTGAGACCACTGTTCTTTGAAAACATGTTAAATAAATTGGAAGGACAAAAAGTTAGAACTAGGAAGATGGGCTGTGTCTTGGAGGACTCTTATTCCTACTCCTGCTATTTTCTTCCTGGGAGAATGAGGGCCTCTAGCAGTAACAATAGTTTTTTTGTCTCACTCTAAGGCAGATAAATTAATTGCCAAAACGTGAATTCCAAAGGCGAAATCAGGATTAGGGAGCCCTACTCATTTCTCTTTAAGATCTCTTAAGACAGCACTCAACCTTGGAAAATGTATATTATCCTCACCTTCTCCAGGCTGTAAATTGACCACAGTTGACTATAACTAGGTAGACAGACTAATGCAGGAGTTTATCATTAGGAATATTTTAGTTTTTGTAAATCAGAAAGGAGCATCCTCAATGTTTTTATAACTGCATGGTAGTCCCATTTGAAAGCATCATACTTAAACAGTCTGCTGGTACTATTAAAAATTAAGTTATTTAGCCAGGCATGGTGGTGCATGCCTGTAATCCCAGTGGCTTGGGAGGAGGAGGTGGGAGGATCACAAATTCAAGACCAGAGGCAGTCTGCGGAACTTAGTGAGACCCTGTCTCAAAAAGAAAAAAAAAGGGGCTGGTTGTGCAGCAGAGTGGTCCAGCACTTGCAAAGCATGCAGGCATGAGGCCCTGGGTTCAACCTTCAGTACCCCCCCCCAAAAAAAAAAGAAAAAAGAAAAAAAAATTAAGTTATTTGCAAATCTTTTGTTATTAACATTGTTGAAGCTAATGACTTATACACATATCTCATTTCACAGACATATACACTTATCTAAAGGATAAGTACAGAGAATAAAAGGCTGTTACATTTTGAATCTGAACTGGCCTCCATGGGCTCATGTTTGACTGCTTGGTCCTTAGCTACTGGTGCTTTTCTGGGAGGTTGTGGAAACTTTGGGAAGTAAGACTGGTATGGAAGAAGTAGGTCACTGGGGTGGATCTTTGGGAGTATATTATCCCTGCCTCCTTCCTGTCTCACACTCTTTCTGCTTCTTGTATGCCATAATGTGAACAGCTGTCCTCCAACACACTTCTACCACCATTGATGTTCTGCCCAAGTGCATGGGGCCAAAGAACTATGGTCTGAACCTTCTGTAATCATTAGCCCTAGAATACTGTAAACAGACCTTACTGTACAATTCTAGTGGAAGTTTGGAAGACCAGAATGCCAAGAGAAATGCAAATAGTAAAGATTATGTTCATCAGGTTTCAGGTGGGAACAAGAACTCTATTGGGAATCAGACTAGAGGTCATTCCCATTATATTCAGGAAAAGAATTCCTCTACATTTTCCCCACATTCTAAAAAACTGAGTGAAACTGAATTAACAAGTGATGTATTAATTAGTTTGGCAGAGGAAATTTCAAGACAGCATAGCATTCAGCCCGTGCCATGGTTATTGCTGTCTGCTTTTAGTTAGGTTTACAGTGAGAATTAGAAGGAAAATCCAAAGTAAAATGAAGTGAAAAATATGCAATTTGACCAGAAAAGAAGAACATTTAAAGTTACAGACAAAGAGACCCTAGTTGTTAAAGAGATCAGCACCAATAAAGAGATGCAAGTAGATTTGTGTTAGGACAGTAGCAAAGATGCCTTGAGGGATTTTCAGGAATTGGCAAGTTCCCACCCTCTGTAGGGTCCAAGGCATAAAACCACAAACTCATTTGAAAGACTTTGAAAAGAGAATGCTTTCTGGGCACCATACTAACAGAGGGATACCTCACAAAGTGTTTTCCTAGGAGTCTTATAGGCACTCAGAGACCACTATAGCCATGGTCCAAAGGGGTCCAGCTACTGATAAAGCTAGCAGCAGAGCTGGTGTTGTCCATATGATGCTGGTTTTACACATATGAAGAAAGCAAGAGTTATGGGGTCATAGAAGCTTCCACAAAAATTCCAAAGAAGAGCCTCTAAGGCTAGGAAATGTGTAGCAGGGTCCAATTCCCTCCTGGGAACCCCTGAGGGAGCAATGCATGAAGTTGAGAAAAAAAAGTCTAAGCTGCAATGAAGATGCCACGATGTTGGAGATGCCAGAAACATGGAGCATATACCAAGGAAAACTGCAGCAAATGAGGGGAGCCATCCCAAGAAAGAGACCTCATGGCTGAAAACAGCAAGTTATAAGGGGTGGAACCACCCAAGCCTGTTGGAACTCACATCACACCATCATGTGTCCCAGATGGTAGACATGGAACTATGGGATTTAATGTTTGCCCTACTGGGTTTGGGTCTTGCTTGGTCTCATCCCTACTTTCTGTGCCCCTGTTTCTATTTCTATGCCCCTGTTTGGAAGGGGAATGTTTACTTTTTGTCATTATATATTGAAAGTATATACCTGTACTTTTTTTTATGGGGGCTCATAGTTAAAAGTTTACCTTGAGACTCTGAACAGATTTTGAATTTAGACCATTGAACAATGATGGAACTGTTAAGACTGTGGGTACTCTTGAAGCTGGATTAAATGTATTTTTGCATCATGACATAGCCATGAGATTGGAGGAGCCAAGGATAAAATGTTATGGTTTGAATCTGAAATGTCCCCCACAGGCTGATGTTTGAATTCTTATTGCCCAGCTAGTAGAGTTATTCTGTTATTTACTTTATCCTGAGATATATCATCTATTTCAATATAAAGATATATGATCTGAGTCTCAATATAGTCAAACTTAGCCCTAGTACATGGCCATCCAACATATTTTGTCTTTCCAAGTTAGAATTTCAAATGTTTATTGCCACATGCAATGTCATCACTATCAATTAAACAATTTCAGTATGTGTGATATGTAGAGAATGGACCAGATCCTGGCTGTAGAAAAACATGAAATATATCAATCCTCAAAGCAATCATTATGCATTAGTGACTAGCATAGAATATATTTTAAAAGCAAAATTTCCAAGTATAACATAATTCCAAGTGGAGATGTCTATTTTTATCTTACCCAGTGAAAGCCCATTTAGCTACACATAAATATCTCTTTTTAAAATGCACCTAATACCTTTTTCTTTGAAATGTTGTTGTTAGGTGCTGTTGAGTCGTATCCAACTCATAGCAACCCTCACAGGGTTTTCAATGGCTGTTTCAGGATTGCCTTGGAAGTGGATTGCCACATCCTTCACCCATTTTTCTTTGAAATAAGCATATTTAAATTTGTTGTGAAAATTGAGTTCTACTGGGGTAATTTCTATTACTTATGTTGTGAAGTTAATTTCCATCCGTGCAAAAGTATGGTTCCAGATACTTAAACTCATAATACCACAAACTTTGGCAGGATGATCATCTGCCTCATATTTCCTTCCACTGGCCCACTAAAACTAAAACTAAAATACTGGCACTTGTAATTACTCTACAATATCTAATTTTGTACCCAAAATTTTTTCATATTGTTTCTCTTCTCCATAATTTTAAACAACCATTCTTTTCTAGACAGACATCTTAGCTAAAGACAACAGATTATTTTATTGGGAAGAGAAGATGATAACTAACTCAGTAAAAAGTGAAAGTATATATACAGTATTTACTTAATATAATAATTTTGGCCCTGCAACTGTTGAAAAGGCAATATGTAGTTTCATAACTAAATCTTACCCTCAAAAAATTATAAGGAAGGCGATATGTGTTTGCATCTATGTATAAAAACGGAGACTTGTAATGTTAGGTTCATTTTTCACTTATATTTGGGATTTTATTCTTCTTTTGCCTGAAAGAGGAAGAACAGAGAGCCATAGCTGCCCAGAAGATAGGCAAATGGACAGGAAGCAACATGGCGAAACAAGAATAATATGCATCCAGGAATTAGCTGAACAGGGTGCCAACTTCACCTCTGACAGCCAAATGACCAGGAAAAAATCACCTGCCAAAGCTTAACCTGCTTCCTCAGCTGAAAAGCCTGACCAGATGGTCTCCAACACTCCTTCCAGGTCCAATATCTTTGAATGTATTCTGACAATTCCAACTTTGTCTTACCCCTTTTCTTCCCAACATCCCAACAAAGCAGATCAGCAGGTCAGAGAAGTGAATAGAACAAAAGCAAATTTTGACTTACAGTTGCCCTTTATTCACCCTAGCCAAGTAATCTGTAATGAAGCTTTGGTCCACTGTATCCCAGAAATGCCTTTGATGACAGAATAGTTGCTATTCAAAGAAAAAAATTACACTAAGAGAAAAAAGTATGAGTGCTGTATGCTATTCTAAGGTTTCCATTTACAGAGTCTTATAATGTTCATTCAAGATCTAAGTGTCCACAATTATTTTTAAACCCATACAGTAACTATATGATCATACTCTGGCAACCATATGTCATGAATTTTCCCATGACAGCCAAGTTTCAGATTATATCCCTTTTTAAGGTCTAGGAAAAATCATTTCCCATGTGTTTAATTATTCTTTGTGTCTTTCTTCCCTGATTACAATAACAATCTTGACATGGGAAGAAAAAATTAAAGAGAAACCCAGATCTTCATATTTCACATCTTTGTATTTGGCATTGGACTCACAAGCTGTCATGGTGATAGAAGTTGGAAACTGGCATAAGATTTACCCAGTAAGTAGACACAGATACTAGGAGATATTTGGCTATAGTAACTGACCACCCAAAGTTTAGGACACCTGGAAGGCAAAGCTAGGAGTACTTTATTAACACTTCCAAGTGAAGATATTAGGGTCCCCATCAGGGAAGGCCTGCAGCCATACTACTCTAGCATCCAATCGCATCAGATCTCAGAAGCTAAATAGGGTTGGACCTGGTTGGCCCTTGGATGGGAGACCACTTGGGAATACTGCATGCTATAGGTTTGGGAGCAGGACCCAGGAGCCCACTTCTGAAACAAACAGCCATCGAAAACCCTATGAATAGCATAGAAGCACTGACAGTAATGTCAGGTATGGCATAGTGTTCAAATAGTATTTTGTTCTATGGTACATAGGGTTAGTTGGACCTGATTCGACAGCATCTAACAACAAACATCAGGGAAAAGAAGCCAACGAAGTTTAGGAAGCTAGCAAATTGTCTTCTAGGAAGAATATACAAGGACACGTCAGGTTATCAGAAGTATATGGTGTGGAACAGAAGGACATATGTAAGCAATGGAAGTGTTTATGTCTTTAATTTCATTTTATACTGGCCATAGACATCTGGACATATTGGCCATGATATTATACTCTTAAATCCTTTAGTGTACGTCTATAAAATATAAGCCTGCTTTTAAACTTCATGCCATTACATTCCTCTTTGAGAAATTGTTGAAAGCTATAGAGTATTTCAGAAAAAAATACATACATATAGAATATTTACTGTTATTTTCAGGGGAATCACATCTTCCCCAAGAGTCACACATGGACATCAATTCAAAGCCTTCAGCAAAGAGAGATAACACCTGCTAGGTATCCTAGGAGTTCAGTGGCCAACAAGTTGCAAGTTTGTATAGCCCAGTGAGCGGAGGGAGGCCTCAGATTCTAGAACTGGGAGGATAATTGATAGTTAGCATCCATGGGGGGGCTGAGGCTATTTATTACCACCTTCTGCCTATCCTATTTGGTCTAGAAAGTGGCTCAGGGCTTACAACTGTAGGAAAATCCCTGGCCCCAGCTATTGGGAGCTGACTCTAGTGAAGGCAAAAAAAAAAAAAAAATGTTGTGTCCAATGAGACTGAGGCAAAGAATTCATTGGTCAGGCACTATGCCTTACAACATGACAAAAATAAAATGGGACTTTTTAAAGGGTCAAACTTGAATAGTAAAGGTCAGAGGAAAGGGCTCTGCTAATGGCATTTGGCAAAAGGTAAAAGAAAGATGGTGAGCAGATGTTCTCTATTTAGCATCTGTAAAAGGGAAATTACATTACAGTAGTAGGAATTCAGGTTATATAAAAGGAAAATATTCTAGCTGATGAACTTTGTAAAACATGAGACCTATTATTTATGGACATTGCTATTCTTCTTCCATGAAATATTTTAAAATAGAATGAATATCTTTGCATTTTTAGTGATTTCAATAAAAGGTTGATGGAATCAAGAGTTCAGATCAGACATTTATGAGACATTCAAATTCCTTGAAAGTTTGAAAAAACCTGTGTTTGACATTTATTTCATTAAAACAATTTTAAATTATTTTAAAAATTCATTGAATTCCTGTAATCTGACACTTCATTCAAACTTTTTTCTTTTCTTTTTTTTTTTTTTTTTTTTTTTTTGCAGTACTAGGGGTTTAACCCAGGGCCTCGCGCCTGTATGCTTTGCAAGTGCTGGACCACTGAGCTGCATGCCCAGCCCATTTTTTTACTTTTTGAGACAGGGTCTCTCTAAATTACACAGACTGCCTCTGGTCTAGAACTTGTGATCCTCCTGCCTCCACCTCCCAAATTGCTGGGATCATAGGCATGTGCCTCCACGTCCAGCTCATTCAAACTTTTTGTATAAAATTACTGAGAATAAACAGATGTTTGGTATAATTCACAATCAACATGCTCACACAGAATCCACTTAGCATTTTGAGAACTCCTATTACTTTCTAATTAATTTTTACTAATAAGAATTAGTGGTATAAACATTAAGATGTCACCAAATTATATATGCCTAACTAAAACTATATTTTTAAGCAAAATGACTCATATCTATATATACATATTGAAAATAGTATCTTAGGTAAAGAACACTCTGGTAAAATACATTCTGGAAAACTGTAGAAAATAAGGGAAAAGTAAACACAAAAGTAGTTCTGGAAAGACTGTTAGAAAAGTAATGAGATTTACAGACTGACTAAAAACACTAGGAAAAATCTCCAAAGGATCTTTGACATTTGGTCAGTCAGTCAGTAGAGACTTGGCTGTTGGACAGGAGAAAATATGAATCATAAAAGCCTCTCTCCTCCATCATACAATGCATATGAATCACATGTCTCCTAGCTAGTTTTTGGTCTCAATTCTAAGAATCAGTGACTACTTTATATACTTGGCATCATGACCCAGCTTAAATTTCCTTTTCTTTCAATTTATAAAACATATAGCTCACACTCACACAGGATTTGGGGAAAACTGTAACAATCCTTCCATCCATTTGCATGGCCCTTTACTTCAGCCAGTTCCTGGAGCAAAATTGCCATGTCTATCACCCACAGCAGAAGTTTGACCTTCCAGCCAAATATTAAGAAGCACAGTAGTGACTGCTATAGCAACAGACTAAACAGGGTATCAAAAAGGCAGTTAGAAAAAGAGGTATGCAATTCCAAATACAGGGAAATATGAAAGTAAAAAAATGCTCAGACATAACCATGAAGCATGGAAACCAAAAGCATACACATTCTAGTTAATGGCAATCTTAATAAAACATAAATAATAATAATTTTTAGTACTGTTTTTAGGAATTTGTTAAATGTTTAAACTTAAATTTCTAAGGAACTATAAATGCAGAATTTTTGTCCAAAGTATTCAAATGTGGGCTCCTTAAATAATACAAACAATTGGAAACTATTCCATTCCTTTAAAGATATTTCCATTTACCTTTCCAGTGGAAAAGGAAAATATTAGCAGCACCAACTCAAGTCACAAAAGAGAAAAGTGCACCATTTGTCCAAATCCTACCTTTAGTTTTTCTCTGAAAACTTTGTTTCCTTAATCTTTCCATTATCTATCCCCCCCACCCCCGGACACACACACATCCCTTACCATCCTCTTATCTGGAAAATCTTTTTAAATCCTTTTGTTCAAAAGCATAAGAGTATTGCCAGTCATGGCTCCCTGTACTTGTGGAGATGGATGAAACTAAACTGCTTATCATTACTTCTCTGTGTTGGATCAGTAATTCTAAGCTAGGTCTAACTCAGTGCCTTCTTTTATTGTTGTTGTTGTTATTGTTAGGTGCTCTCAAGTTGGATATGACTCATGGCAACCCTATGTACAACAGAAGGAAACACTACCCTACACTGTGCCATCCCCAACACTCTATCTGACAGTACTTCTCTACTATTTATAGGGTTTTTGATGGCTAATTGTTTCAGGAATGGGCTTCCAGGGCCTTCTCCCAAGCCTACAGCACCCAGTATTCACAGGTGCTCTCCCATCCAAATACTAACCATGCCTGACTCTGCTTAGCTTCTGAGATCAGATGAGATAGGATGCTGGGCTCGTATGGCTATTGAAATGGACTTAATAGAAGTAGGAAAATATTCATCTGATTATTACAGATACTTTTATATTTAGCATCTAGATACAAAGTTTAAATATAGTTAGACTGAACATAATTGGCAGTTACTTTCCAGAGAAATTTATTATATTCAGATACTGTTCGGAAACTCGTTTTTATTTGCATATAAAATACAGTTGTTTCTAGGTCAAAATAATTACAAATGGATTTTTTCAATTACATGAATGACCAAAAGGACCTTCATTTTATGCAGGACATGATATAATTCTCTGCATTCCAGGAAAGTTAACATCTCCAACATCTAGTCACTAAGTATCAGTTCCAAATTTTGTTAAAAAAAAAAAATTTGTATAGCTCTCTAAAGTTCCCCTAGAAAGAAGTGCTCCATGTTTCACCCCTAGCCTTGAGAACTACAAGTGTAGGCATAGACACTTAGATACCTTTGAACTCATATTGGATGTATGACAAGACATGGAGTGTTTACTCCAAAAAGATTATAACAAAATTTGTAGGCCATTGTAAATACTTTCAAGTTCAAAGAATTGGAATTGTGCACTTATGTTCTCTGACTGGAAGGAAAATAAGTCAAAAGTCAATAATGGAAAGATAATTTTTAAGTTAAGTGTACAAATAGGTCAATTGTATTCCTATACACCAATACGAACTGGTAGAAAAGTACATTCATAAGATACAATATATAATAGCAAAAAGAGAAAAGCAAAAACTAAAGAATTATAACAAAAATATGTACAAGAGCTCCCAGAAGCATATTACAAAATCTTACTGAAATTCATTAAAGAAAACCCAAATAATAGGCAACATTTACCATGCTCATTGGAAGGAAAGCTCAGTATTATGACCACATTCATTCTCAAGTGACAAAAATCTCATGAGTATTTTCTGTATAAATCAAATAGTTATTTCTAAAATTCATATAAAATAATTAAAAAGATGCAGTATTGGGTCAGGAAAAGACAAATGAAGCAAAGGAACAGATGGAGAACTCAATAATAAGTGCCTTCATATATAAAACTTTAAAAAGGGAGAATTGCAGAGGTATGGGTAAAAAAAAAATGAATGATTTCATATGAATTGAGAATTTGAATGAGCAAAGCAACTTTTTAATTCTAGAAAAATTATGGGACGTACTCATGACTTCACTGTACTTTCTTAGACCAAACACACATATAAAATATAAGATTAATTATGATAAAAATCACCAGAAAATTGAAAGCAAGTCCCACTAGGAGAGTATGTTTGAAAAGCATGTATTGACAAAAGATCTATGTACTGCATAGTGCATACACCTATATACATGTACAAGAGAAGAAACATTTTAATAGCTCAAATTTAGAAACAACTCAAATGCCCATTAATAGTAAAAAACAGATAACTAATGCCATATTTATACAATGGTAAACCAGACAATGATAAAAATGAATAAATTACAGCTATTGGAAACAACATAGATAAATCTTAAAAACATCATGCTAATAGAAGTGAGACTCAAAAATATTTTACAGTGTCTATATTTATAGTAAATTCAATAAACAGGAAAAAATAAACTATATTCATTTAGAAATATACACACAGTGGCAAAACAATAAAGGAAAGCAAAGAGTTATATATAATAAAAATCAAAATAATGGTTAACTATAAGGAGAAAACTTTTGTAATCAGGAATGGCCATGAGAAGGCTTTAATAATATATACATATATTATTATGCCTGCAGCTGTAGCCCTGTGGCATCCGATCCCGTCAGATCTCGGAAGCTAAGCAGGGTCAGGCCTGGTTAGTACCTGGATGGGAGACCACCTGGGAACAACAGAAGCTGTAGGTGTGGGAGAAGGACCTGGCAACCCCCTCCCAAAAATCAATCTGCCATTGAAAACCCTATGAGCAGCAGAGAAGCACTGACAATAGTGTTTCCCCTGTTGTACAGAGGGTCGCTATGAGTCGGATATCGACTCGACGGCACCTAACAACAACAACAACAACAAAACAACATATTATTATATAATCCAATAAAAACAGGTAAAAGATACAAATCATCAGACCCAATAAAAGCAACAATAAAATTGAAATTCTAAGCATCTCATAGTAAAACTGAAAGAAAAATAAAGCAATCAGAATGTAAAGGTAAGTGATCTACAAACATTCCTCACAAACTAACATCTTCAGTGTACAAAGGAAAAAATATTTTCCAATGAAAATTCTCTGCTTAGCTAAATTATTAGATACAAGCTGAAGGTCTTTAATAAAACAGGAATATACCAAGTAGACAAAAATGATCATTTACCAGGGAATGACAGTGATACAGATGACTGTGCTAGAGTGCTTTCAGTGGCTCTATCATGATGAGGGATCAGGCAAATAGATAAGACACTACAGAAGATTTGGAAAGGGCCAAGTGTTACACAAAATCCCTGTGGACACCAAGATGATATACAAAATCTAATTCAAAGTGAATTGTGGACTTAAATTTAAGAGAAACCCTACAAAACTGAGAAGAAAATATAAAAATAAATTGTAGTGATCTTGGATTAGGCAATGGTTTAAATGACAGCCAAAAAACAATCAGCCAAAGTAAAACTAGATTTACCAAGTTACCACAAACAGATATTCTCTTACAGTTCTTAAGGCTAAAAGTCCAAAACCAAAGTGAAAGTAGAGTCATGTTCTCTCTGAAGGCTATAGAGGAGGATCCCTTCTTGCTTCTTCCTAGCGTGGGTTGTTCCCTGCAATCCTTTCTGTTCCTGGCCTATAAACACATCTTCCTATCTCCATTGCCAAATGATATTCCTCGTGTATTGTGTCCAAATTTCCCTCTTCTTACACAAAATGCCAGTCACTGGGTTAAGGACCATGCTAATCCAGTATTACCTCATTTTAATTGTTTTTTCAAAGACCTTATTTCCAAATGAGGTCACAGTCAATGGTCCCAAGTGTTACAACCTGAACAAATATTGTTAGAGGAAACAATTCAACCAACAGAATTTGATAGACATTTCTCAAAAGAAGATACACAAATGGCCAATAAGAAAATGAAAAACTAATCAATATGATTGTTGTTGTTAGGTGCAATCAAGTTGAATCCAACTCATAGTCACCCTATGTACAGCAAACTGAAACACTTCCTGATTCTGTGCCAGGTACATGATCTTATTTATGGTTAAGCCCATTGTTACAAACATTGTGTCAATCCACCTAGTTGAGGGTTTTTCCCTTTTTTTGTTGACCCGACACTCTCCGAAACATGAAGTCCTTCTCCAGGGATTGGTCCCTCCTGAAAATACGTCCAAAATACATAAGATGCAATCTATCCATCCTTGGTTCCAAGGAGCAGTCTGGGTGCACTTCTTCTAGGATAGAGCTGTTGGATCTTTTGGCAGTCCATGGTATATTCAATAGACGTCTCCACCACCATAATTCAAAAGCATCAATTCTTCTCTTGTTTACCTTGTTCAATGTCCAGCTTTCACAACCATATGATGTGACTGAAAATACTATGGTATGAGTCAGGCGCACCTTTATCTTCAATGTGACATCTTTACTTTTTAATACTCTAAAGAGATCTTTTGCCACAGCTTTTCCCAAAGCAATGAATCTTTTGATTTCTTGACTGCTGCTTCCACGGGTGTTGACTGTAGAACCAAGTAGAGCAAAATCATGGACAAACTCAATCTTTTATTGTGAAGTTGCATACTGACCCAGTTGTAAGGATTTTTGATTTGTTGATGTTGAGTTGCAATCCATACTAAAGGCTGCATTCTTTGACCTTCATCAGTAAATGTTTCAAATGTTCTTTATGTTCAGCAAGCAGAGTTGTGTCATATGCATAATGCAGGTTGTTAATGAGTCTTCCTTTAATCCTGACACTGAGTTCTTCTTCATAAAGTCCAGCTTTTTGGATTCTTTGCTCAGCATAGAAATTGAAGAAGTATGGTGAAAGGAAACAGCCCTGATGCACACCTTTCACTATTTTAAACCAAGCAGTGTTTCCTTGTTCTGTTTGAATGACTGTCTCCTTGTCCATGTACAGATTCCTCATGAGTACCTAAAATCAAAGTCACAATGTAATGCAAGTGTCATTTGCATTAGCAAGGCTAGAATCAAAAGATAAAAACAATAACAAGCGTTGGTGAGAAAGTGGAAAAATTCATGGTGGGATGGAAAATTGTGAGCCACTTATGATCTCAGTCTCCTCAGTTCCTCAAATGGTTTAATACTTAGTAACCATATGGCCAACTAGTCTACCCTTATATGAAGTGAAACATATTAACACAAAAACTTATCTCTGAGGTCCTGGGTTCAATTCCCAGCACCTCAAAAATGGGAGAAAGACGTGCAATCCACTCCCCAGGCAATCCTGAAACACTCAGCCATTGAAAACCCTACAAGAGTCACTATGAGTTGAACATGACTCGAAGGCACCTAACAACAACAATTTTCATATCAAATTTAATAATAATAGCCAAAAAGTGAAAACAAACCAATGTCCATTCACTGATGAAGATATTCATGTGATATACAAAATATCTTGGGGTATTCATTCCATACAATGGAATATTATTCAGCCATAAGAAGAAATGAAGTACAGGTACATCAAACCCCATAGAGGAAATTTGAAAAGTTTATGCCAAGTGAAAGAAGCCAGAAGGAATAAAAGGTCATACATTGTATGATTTCATATATCTGAAACATCCAGAATAAACAAACCTATTGAGACACAAAGTAGAGTAGCATCTGCCAGGGGACAGGAGGGAGGGTGAAATAGGGAGTGACTGCTAATGGGTTTGGAATGTCTCTTTAGGGTAATGGAAATGGTCTAAAATTACATAGTAGTGATGCTTGAACTCTGTTAATGTACTAAAAAGCATTGCAGCATATACTTTAAAAGGATGAATTTATAGTCTGTAAATAATATCTCAACAAAAATGTAATTTAAAAAGTTACTTTAAAATATTGCCTCAAAGCACTTTCTGTCCCAGGTAGTAAAATGAAGTATATAATCTATGACCAAACATTCCATTGCTAGATATTTGAGTCCAAAAACTATTGGATAGTTATGTAATGACATCTCTGAAAATGTTTTTTATAGTATAATAGGTAATACTGGCAAGTTGGAAGCAATCTGTGTGTCCAACACATTTATTAAAAATACATATACAAAAATATTCATTTTCCAAAAACAAATTCAGATGAAGACATACACATTAAATACACTTACATGATTGTCTAACAGGTTGGGGGGGAAATGGCAGCAATGCAAATAAAAAAATTGAATTAATTAATTTCTTTGTCATTTACCCATCATTTACAAAGAACAATAAAGTAATGCCAGAGAATTGGGGACCCAAGATATCAAATGCAGGACAGGATGGGATTTGATGCCTAATTTTAGAGGCTTTGTGTATGTTTGTTTGTTTGTTTATTTTTTGCAGTACTGGGGGGATTGGATGCAGAACCTTGTGCATGCTAGGCAAGTGCTCCACCACTAAGCTCCACTCCTACCCCCCTTTTTTATTGTTTATTTGGAGACAGGGCCTTGCTAAATTGTTCAGGCTGCCTCTGGCCTCCAACTTGTGATCCTCTTGCCTCAGCCTCCCAAGTCACTGGATTACAGGCATGTACCACAGCACCCAACTCTAAATATGGACATTTCTTTGATCCTAAAAACATGATTCACAAGAACAGGCTGACTTTATTTGAAGGACCAGGGCTACAGTAGATATGGATCATGTGTCTTCTTTTATATTTATATTTATATTTACATTTGCAGAAATGCTTTTAGGGTAAAAAAAATAAGTGATTCACTGAAAATCATTTGGCTAACTATGAAAATAACTCTATTTTATCAAGCAGGCCAGCCAAACTCATCATCACAGCCGTCTTGCCAGTTGCTTGTTGGTTTCATAAGCTAGTGCTTTTAATTAATCCATTCGATCTTTTAAAAGTACCTTTATGCCAATGATTCCCTCCATCTTGTTTTTATTGACTATTTAGGACAAAGATGAATCTCCACATAGCTAGGCTTTATAAGAGTCACAGCATTTTAAAAGTATGTTTTAAAAGGGCTTCATTACTATGGCCTCTTTCTTTAGTAAAAATTGTAATTATCTAACTAAGAATTCTAAGAAAATTGGTACTATTTACACAAAAAACAAATGGTATCACTTCATTCCTAAGATACAACATTCTCTTCTCTTTGGATAAAACTTCATTTCATTGCCTAAAATTGTCAGTAGTTCCAGCACCATTTCTCTGGCTTACTGAATATGTGGCAGAGGTATAAATTGTTTCCAGACCTCATGCTATTTTTATATTAGTCATCTGACCAAATCCTATTCAGTATGCTCTTCACTTAGAAACAATTTTTCAGGCAAATGTCATACCTCCAAGTAAAAAGCAACAGAACTGGTATGTCTGAGAAATTAATGAAGAATTAATGAAGAATTAATGAAGAAATTAATTTGTTAAACAAGTATATATTTGTTGTTAACAAACTGTTTAACTAAAACTTCTTAACTGTACATAAACATACAGAAAACAATGTACTATTTCTGGAAACAAACTGTGAAGAATATACAAGAGGCACTTTACCAGTTGGCCTAAAGTTAAACCAACTCCTCTTAGCAAACAATATTTAGGGGGAAAATGCCACAATTAGGGCCTATTTTGTATAAACTTAATTCTCCATCGAAACATGTCTGTACATTAAAAAAGGCAGAGAAATTGTGTGCCTTTTGGTAAAGAAGACAATTTTAAACTGGGCATCATGGTACATGCCTGTAATACCAGTGACGCAGAAGGCTGAGGCAGAAGGATCTCAAGTTGGAGAACAGAGGCAACCTGTACAATTTAGTGAGATCCAGTCTCAAAATAAAAAAATTATAAAGAGAGCAATAGGTACATCTCAGTGGTAGAGCACTTGTGTAGCATATGTGAGGCCCTGGGTTCAACCCCTGAGTAATGCCAAAAAAAAAAAAGACAATTAATTTAATATAAATTGGATTTGGATGTTAGATTCAGTTTGCTAATCATTGGTTGCTTAAACATTTTTTTTCTTCTCTTTCTTTCTTTTTTTTTCTTTTATGGTACTCGGAGGCTGAACCCCTCAGCACCTCAAACATGCTTTGCAAGAGCTCTACCACTGAGCTCCACCCCCAGCCCATTATTCACTCTTTTATTTTGAGTCAGGGTCTCCATAAATTATGCAGGCTGCCTCTGGGTGCAAACTTGTGATTCTTGTGCCTCCACTTCCCAAGTTGCTGGGATTACAGGTGTGTGCCACCACGCCTGGCTAAACATCCAAAGCCTTTGTAAAGTAAGGGTATTAAATAAAATAATCAATTATGCCCCCAAAATTCTGTGATACTTCGGTCTAACCTTAATCTTAACAAAATGTAATGAAAGACTCCATAGATTTGGTTGACTACCGACTCCAATACCTAACCATTTGCACAAAAAGGAAATTCCTGCCTAACCTAAATCTTAAGCTCTCCCAATATTTCTTTCTATAATGTGGCTAGAAAACAGATGACTACTTTCCTTTGGATGGAAAAAATTAATTCTGTACTTGAATAGAGCTCTTAAATCACACCTCACATTTTCTTCTCCAGACTGAATAGTTACAAACTTTCCTTTAAAATCTCAGTTTTCAGCGGTTTAACCATGTAATGGCTATCCTGTGAGCCTACTCCAAGTTTTCTAGATTTCAACTTTGGAGCTCAAAACCAGACAATGAAATCCATGGAGGATCTGTGGGGAGCGGGGTACTCTTCCCTACCAGTTTGAGTACATGGAAAAATAGCATAGATATTTCAGGACCAATGAAAAATTCTTTATCCTTTGGATATCATGACCACCAATTTTGTAAAATGATTATAACTTTCTCTTTGCCCAGAATGTCATTGTAAATCACTGGGTGGTTCTCCTCTGCCATCCACAAACCAAAAGAAGGCACAAATCACTCTGCTTTATGGTATCCTAAGGAAAGATACAAAAGATAGATTTCAAACTAAGTAGATCAAAACACTAACTATTTCCTGATTTCATAGATATGTTATGCTTTTTCACATGAAGCAACAGAGTAAATCAAACTGATATGATGGAAGGCATTATAATGACAGCATAGAAAATTGTGAATGTATGAGATCTGACTCAAAATTGATCACTTACTATCATTTGACAATCCATGTGCTTTCCATGCATTACTATTTAATTTCTCTGGATGCTAGCTTTCCCAATGCAATTACAAATAATCAACTATCACTTTATACCTATAAGAATGGTTATTATCAAAAAGACAAAAGATAACCAGTCACCATGGGGTATACCTGTAATCCCAGCAACTCAGGAGGCTGAAGCAGGAGGATAGCAAATTTGAGGCTGGAGACACTGTCTCAAAATAAAATAAAAAAGGAACTGGGGATGTAGGTCACTGGTGGAGCATTTGCCTAGAATGCATCACTGGGTTAAAATCCCCCACTACTAGGAAAAAAAGACAAAAGATAGTAAGTGTTGTTCTGAAGGATGTGAAGAAAAGAGAGACCTGGTACACTATTGGTAAGAATGTAAAGTAGTGCCACTATTACAGAAAATAATATAGAAGGTTCACAAAAAATGATCCAGAAATCCCACTATTGGGTATATATTCAAAGAGAATGAAATCAGTATGGTGAAGAGATATGTTAGCTACAAGATTCATTATAGCACCATTAACAATCACCATGAAATGGAAACAATCTACATGTCCATCATCTGATGAATGGATAAAGAAAATGTGGTATATGTGCACAAAAGGAGGAAATACTGTCATTTGTGATAACGCGTATGGGCATTTTGCTAAGCAAAGTAAGCCAGGCATAAAAGTCAAATACCACATGATCTCACTTATATATTATGTAATCTAAACCAGTCAGTCATAGAAGTAGAACCTAGAATAACTACTGGAGGGAGAAAGGGTGTAAACGAGTTATTTTTATCAAAGGATACAACATTCCAGTTAGGAGGAATAAATTCAGGAGATCAATTGTGGAATGTGGAGACTGTAGTTAATAACAGTATATTATATAATTGCAAATCCCTGTAAGAATAGATTTTAGAAGTGTTCTTGCCACACACAAAAAATTTAAGTATATGAGGTAGTGCATATGTTATATAGGTTGATTTAGCTATTCCACAATGTCTATATTTTTCAAAACATCACACTGTACACTACAATACACTGTTGTTAGGTGCCATCAAGTCAGGTCCCACTCATAGTAACCCTATGTATGACAGGATGAAACACTCCCCAACACTGTGTATTTCCAGGCACTGTCAGCGCTTCTCTGCTATTCATAGGGTTTTCAATGGCTGATTGTTTCAGGATTGCTTTGGGAGTGGGTTGCCACATCCTTTTTCCATTTTTGCAGTGCTATGGATCAAACCCACAGCCTCAGATAGTGCAGAGCAGCACTCTACCAATACCACCACAATATATACAAGTTTTATGTGTCAATAAAAATGGGAATGTTCTGAGATTCTAATAAGATAAGTAGGGTATAACCCAGATGTACATTATTCTCTTATCCATTCTGGCTCTCTCTGGAACAATACTGATACAAAATTGGACTCCACAGGGATACACGGGAAATCCATTTATGAATTTGGGTAATTTTACTAAAGAGTTACAAGTCTGAGGGGGTCACATCACATAGCACATACCATTTCACTTATGGTTCTCTCCAGTACCCCACATTTTGGCTACATGGTCTGTCTTCTAACTTTGAGTTCTGCCTTGCAGGTACTCATCTCTTCCTTCCTGTATCCATCTCCCTCCCAACTGTCATTGTTCTACCCTTAATTACACAACTAGTTTAGCTCAGCCCCAGCTTCTGTTTAAAAACCACAACCTTCCCCCAGCAAAGTACTACGCAAATTTCAGAAAGCATTGGAGAATTATAGGTGACTCTTTTGTTTGTTTATTTTTCTACGACAAAAGCAAAGAGCCTTCCTGTGTTTGATGAAACTTATTTTCCTTCACTCATTCCTGTGGGAAACTATCCCAAAAGGAGTTTTTTAAAATGACAAAAATCATGATATTTTAATCCCCAAAATACTTCTACTTTATAGTTGTACAATTAGTGATTTCCAATATTTCTGCTGTCAGTGGTCTAATGATCTAGTAATGAAAACCAAAACCAAATGCATGAGCATTCTTTAAAGCAAAGTCTGTGTGGAGCAAATAGGCACTATTTTAATTTTTTGAGTTGTGCATAATTATTTGTATCTTTACAAAATCCATGCCCTTTTGTTAGTCATTATATTCCAGTTTTTGCTCTGTTGATTGAATGAATTGTCTCTACAAAAATAACCTTAGACTCAGGAAGTATTTCTAAGATTTTAATTCTTTTGGCTATTGTAAATCAGGTATTGGCCATACAGCAATGTATCTTACTGATACTCTGAGATGATTAACAAGAAAATAATCTTTAAATTTAGATATATTTCTATCATATGCCATGCCTACTTTTGCATAGAAGTTTTGAAATTGTATGATATTTGGTTCCTAGATTTGTTGTTGTTAGGTGCTGTTAAGTCAGGTCCAACTAATAGCAACCCTAAGTACAGCAGGACAAAACGTGACCCACCACTGTGCCAAGAACACAGTCTTTTTATGTTTGAGCCCATTGCTGCACACACTATGTTTCTTCTAATTTTGAGTTGTGCCAGTTCGGCAAACGGAGATCCCAGGGTCTTTGCTCCATTCCCATCATTAAGCTCCACTCTACTTTGAGGAGACAACTCTTCCCCAATCGTTTCTTGAATGCCTTCCAGCCTGCAGGGCTCATTTATCAGCACTATTTTTGACAGTGCTTCTCTGCTATTCATTTTAAATGTTAGCCAAATATTGCTCGTGTTAAATTAGTCTCATGAAATGAAAATATTGCCTTTTAAATATCTGTAGCATGTTTTCCTAATTTCTCATTTTAATGTTTTTTTCAAAATATTGTTTATATAGTAAATTAGTATATATATGCTAGTTGAAACATGGTATATCATGCTGTTAATTAATTATGCTGTTTTTCAAATGAAAGAGAATATTCACTTCTAAAATTCCAATCTCTTTGAATTCATACTACTGCCTATAATTTAGGGGCAAATTTTACAGATTACCAATAGTTTATTATTTAAGACCTTCTCTCAAAACACCACCAACTAATCCATTAGCTGAAAATATGTCAGAATACAGGTGTTTTTTGTTTCTAAATCCCAATACTCCTTTTTGATTATTTATAATAAACCAACATGATAGAACAACTGATTTTTTGTACTAAATTGAATATTATAAAATCGCTAATTTTTAAGTCAAAACTAAGGACCAATTTCATATAACCCAAACTAATAATTACATCTCTGTTCCAGAAAGAAATATTGACACATATTTCTTCCTAGCAGTTACTCATAAAGCTGCTAGGGAATTGTGGTACTCTGTTTTATACAAACTACCAGATTGCATAGGATTTCACATTTTTATCTCAGCCCCAACCAACTTTTACATTCTTTTCCTCCATATTAGGCAGTCTGTATTCTGAGGAAAGAGTTGGAGTCGGTAGAGTGTTGGTACTTCTACTCATGGTGTATAATGACCACCACATGCTATTTATTGGATTACATGTCTAGCGAGATGTCTTACCCCCTGTTGCTTACTTATGGTAAATTGCCTCCTATGTGGTTAAGGACATAGAAAAACCTGGGAATTTTATTATTCCTGGTTTTATGAATGACATCAGATTTCTAAAAGACTACTAAATGTGTACTGGAGTTTTAAAGTGAATGTTTACCACATTGCATAAATTATTGTCTGATTACCACATTTAAATTTCCCTTAGGAATTGCTCATTCATGATTCATACTACTCAATTTTGACTCACTAGAGACTCTAGCATTTTAGAAAGATATTTCAAAAAAGATATTCAAGTAGAAGTTGGTATATTTCCATATCATTGCTGGAAAATAGAATCAAAACCTAGATTTAATAATTTTTCATATTTTTATTACTAATTTGTATACAGCATGGATTTCTTTATTGGATTTAATACATTTTCAAGTTTAAGATTTCTTTCCTATGCAATGATGTATCATCTCTTTTTCACAGTATCTAGTAGTTTTCAAGTTCTTTGAGTATGTATTTCATTTCTGTTCTATCTCTGATTCAAACTTCCTATTCAATTGCTATAAATCTTGTCTAGAAATTAAGTTCTTGACTTATAACCACTTAAATTTTCTTATTTTTCTAATGTTGAAAACTTTTACTCCCTAAATGTTCATTATTGTAGTTTAACTTGATCTTAGACGTAAAATAGATCTTAATTCGAATCTCAGCTTTGCCATGTACCAGCTTTGAAAATTTTAGGGGTCCTATTTTACTTAAATAACTCTATTTCTTCATTGTAAGATGATAATAATAAAAATATATGTAGAAATGAAACCAAATAACAAATATAAAATACATAATTTAATGACTCATCTGTATTAATTGATGAATAAAAGTATTAAATAGTAGTGGTATTAATAGTAATCAAAACAAGAAGCCTTCTAATCATAGATATTTTAACTATCAAAAGGCTATCTACAAATGTGAATACACCAATCAAAATGCTCTTTACAAGACTCCAAGATTCACTGAAGCTCATCACAGAATTAAAATGAATCAAGCAAGCAAGAACAGACATGATTTATTTAGGTAAATGACAGTTACCAACACAAGGGCTGGGTTCATTATCACATAGGCGTTCATGTCAATCATGATAAATCCTTACACCTTTATATATACCTTAAGAGCAAAACATCACAGGTATCACAAGGGCCTATTTAGCTGTCTTTCCTAGTCTTAAAAATCATGGGGCTATGGAAAATTTCTGGTTATAACATGGGAAGACACAAGGTTTCACAAATAAAAAGAGCCCTTGCTAGCCATAAAGTATACTCATCTTCTATAGAAATGTATATTTTAAAGTTAGGCCAAAGTTTATTGTTCCATTTTGTCATCAATGTACAAATATTCATAGATACAATATCTTCTCCATCATAGACTCATTTAAATATTCTAAAAGAATAGCCAGTTTTCAGTGTCTCTACATATACCTTGACCAAATACATGACGCAAAACAGTAGTGATCTATCAGTCTCCATTGGTAGTATTGGAATATGGACCAAGTCAGAAACTCTTTTTCCTTCAGGAAAATAAAAATCTATTTCTTTGTTGCTGTTAGGTGCTGTCAAGTCAAGTCTGATTCCTAGAGACCCTATGTACAACAAAACAAAACACTCCCCAATTCTGTGGCAGGCACATGATCTTATATATGTTTAAACCCACTGTTGCAGACACTGTGCCAATCCATCTAGTTGAGGGTTTTTCTTTTCTTCATTGACCTGCCACTCTCCCAAACATGATGTGCTTCTCCAGGTATTGGTCCTTCCTGACTACATGTCCAAAATACATAAGACATGTAAGACACAGTCTAGCCATCCTTGCTTCCAAGGAGACGTCTGGGTGCACTTCTTCTGGTACAGATATGTTGCTTCTTTTGGCAGTCCATGTATATTCAACATTCATCTCCAACACCATAATTCAAAAGCATCAATTCTTTTCCTGTCTTCCTTATTCAATGTTCAGCTTTCACAACCATATGTTGCAACTGAAAATACCATGGTAAGAGTCAGGCACACATTCATCTTCATCTTTACTTTTCAACACTTTAAACAGGTCTTTTGCAACAGCTTTTCCCAATGGAATGCATCTTTTGATTTCATCACTGCTGCTTCCATGGACATTGATTGTGGAACCAAGCAAAGCAAAATCTTGGATAACCTGAATCTTTTCTCCATCTATGGTGAAGTTGTGGACTTAACCAGTTGTAAGGATTTTTGTTTTGTTGATGTTGAGTTGCAATCCATACTGAAGGTTAAGTTCTTTGATCTTAATCAGTAAATCCTTCAAATCCTCTTTACTTTCAACAAGGAGAGTTGTGTCATCTGCGTAACGCAAGTTGTTTATGAGTCTTCCTCCAATCCTGATGCCACATTCTTCTTCATAAATTCCAGCTTCAAGGATTTTTTTTTTTTTTTGGTCAGCATAGAGTTTGAAGAGGTATAGTGAAAGGACACACCCCAACACACAACTTTCTCGACTTTAAATCAGGCAATGTTTCCTTGTTCTGTTAGAATAACTGATTCCTGGTCCATGTACAGATTCCTTATGAGTACAATTAAGGGCCCTAGTATTCCCATTCTTTGCAATATTGCACATAATTTGTTATGATTCACCTAGCCAAATGCCTTTGCATAATCAATAAAACATAGATAGACATCTTTCTGGTATTCTCTGCTTTTGGCAAATATCCATCTGCTATCAGCAATGATGTCCCTGGTTCCATGCCCTTTTCTGAATCCAGCTTGATTTTCTGGCAGCTCCCTGTGTATATACTGCTGGAGTCACTAGTGAATGATCTTTAGCAAAATTTTGCTTGCATGTGATATTAATGATATCATTCAATAGTTTCCACATTTGGTTGGAATCCCTTTCTGGGGAATAGGCACAAATATGGATCTCTTCCAGACAGTTGGCCAGGTACTTGTTTCCCAAATCTCTTGGCATAAACAAGTTAGCACCTCCAGTGCTGCATCTGTTTGTTAAAACATCTCTATCAGCATTCCATCAATTCCTGGAGCCTTGTGTTTCACCAGTTCCTTTAAGGCAATTTCCATTTCTTCCTTCAATAGCTCTGGTTCCCTTTCCTATGCAACCTCTTGAAATGGTTGATCATCCAATTCTTTTTTGGTGTAATGGCTCTGTATTCCTTCCATCTTCTTTTGATTCTTTTCTGTGTCATTTAATATTACCCCCATAGAATCCTTCGCTATTGCCATCCAAGGCTTAAATTTTTTTCTTCAATTCTTAAGCTTGAGAAAAACGGACTGTGTTCTTCCTTATTGGTTTTCGATCTCCAGCTCTTTGCACATGTCATTGTAATATTTGATTTTGTCCTCTTGACCTGCCTTTTGAAATCTTCTGCTTAATTCCTTAACTTCATCACATCTTCCTTTTAACTTTAGCTGCTCAACATTCAAGGGCAAGTTTCAGAGTCCCTTTTGACATGTAGACTCTTTTCTATTTTCCAGTCTTTTCAATAAACTTTTGCTTTCCTTTGAAAGCAAAATGTTATGCCACCATTCGTTTGGTCTTCTATCATTTGTGTCTAATGCATTAAACCTGCTCTTGAGGTGGTCTCTGATCTCAGGTAGTATATACTCAAGGTTATACCTTGGTTCTTTTACACTTGTTCTAATTTTCTTCAGTTTCAGGTTGAACCTGAATATGAGCAGTTGATTTTGTGACCCACAATCAGCACCTGGTCTTGTTCTGACATTTGATATTGAGCTTTTCTGTCATCTCTTTCCATAAACATAGTCAATTTGGTTCCTCTATACTCCATCTGATTAGTTCCATGCATATAGTTGCCATTTCTGCTGGTCAAAAAATGTATTTGCAATGAAGAGGTCATTGGTTTGACAAAATTACATCATGCAATCTCCAGCATCATTTCTGTCACTAAAGCCATATTTTCTGACTACTGGGCCTTCTTTGTTTCCAACTTTTTCATTCCAGTCACCAGTAATTATAAGTACATCCTGATGGCATATTTGAGCTATTTTAGATTTCAGGAGCTGGTAATAATCTTTTCTATCTTCATTTGTGGCCTTAGTGGTGGGTGTGTAAATTTGAATAATCATCATATTAACTGGTCTTCCTAGTAGTCATATGGATATTATTCTATCACTGATAGCATTGTACTTCAGCAAAAATCCTGAGATGTCTTTTTTGATGATGAATGCAACCCCATTTCTCTTTAGTCTGTCATTACCTGCATAGTAGACCATATGATTATCTGATTCCAAATGGTCCATGCCAGGAGGTTTCCCAGAAACATTACCTTTATTAGTAAAAAGAAGGAGCTGTCTCCAGGAAAATAAGTAGCCCCACTCCCAGAATGCCAGCAGTAGAAACCTGAGAAAAGTTTAAACAAGAACAGGAGGTCACAGAAATTGTAGACATGCAATGTGGTGTGGGTAGTGTTACCAGAAATGGGATCTTTTGGCACATAAGCAATAGAAACAAGATTGAGTATACATTATGAACAAACATGCAAAGATTTACTGGGGCTCCAGCTTGAATAGAGGAGAGACAGCACCTATTGAGAGAGACCAGGTTGTTCTCCAAACAAAGCTGTAAGTACTTTTATTGATTTGCTGGAGTGGGCTACGGTCGGGTAATTTTCTAGTGGCCATGAGTCTGGTTTCAAAAGATGATTTCTTTCTTTTGCACAAACATCCTGGCCTTGTAGTTGGATAGTTATCAGGTGGTCAACTTGTCTCAGAAACTGCTGAGTTTCTCTTAAAGCTGTTGCCATCATCCTGCACCAAGGTTTTGGTTTAGTCTAGGCCTTATGATAAGGCTGAAGGGCTTTAGGTGCTCATGTTGCTATAGCACAAAAGCAGGGTAGAAGAAAACACATACAATGCTTTTAGTGGGCAAACAACAAGTCCACATGTAGAACTAAGTAGAATCTGACCCAAAGGTGAAGTTAGCAAAGAAGACAGACACAATAGAGAAACAGAGATGCCAAGCCTTTTTATACCATTCCAGGCATCCATCAGACAACTGCAGGCCCAAGTGAAGAGTCAGTTTTCAGTAAAAGTGATCTTCAGGTCCCTGAGAGATAACCTAAGCAACTACTGCCATAACCCAAATGTCAGAGCGTTATTTATAGCAAAGACAGTGGGAGCCTAATGTGTTGCCCAGCTATGTGACCTCTAAAACTAGTGATCTTTGGTCAACTAAGAACAAATGAAGCTAGAAGGTTTATTTAAATCTTCCCTAAGTAACAGGCAGTCCTGGCCAAAAAGCCAGAATAGACAAGCTGTGGTTACTAAATGGAAGTGCACTGATCAGTGTATCCAGGGTGGTCAATATGAAAAGTGACTTGTGTAAAGATGAGGTAACTGAATCCATTATCATGGAGCTAATGAAGGATCTGCTGGAGGAATGAGATGTGATTCCCATTCTTAGTGGTTCTAACCAAGACATTGTTTAATATTGAGAATGAACTATGAGAACATAAGGAAATTAAGCCCTATAAGTCCCAGGGGAAGCATCTGAGAGAGCCAACGGCCAATTATTCTTGGTTTGAAATTTTTGACAGGAGCAGAATAACTCAAGAGTAAGGGATGAGCAAAAGGTGAATTAGGCTCTTGGCTCTAGACAATCATGCCTAGATAGATGTAAATTCCTAGGAAATATAAAGAGTCATATTTATATCTAAGTTAATGTTAGACAGAATTTACCTTAAATATTCTCTCAACTAATTTGCTGGCTCCAATTCAAGATATCTTTCCAATATTAAAGCCTGACAATCCAGAGGGTTGTTTGTTTGTTTGTTTGTTTTGAGACAGGGTCTCACTAACTTATACAGACTGCCTGTGGTCTCAAATTTGTGATCCTCCTAGCTCTACCTCCCAAGTCCCTGGAATTACAGGCATGTGCCACCGTGTCCAGCTGAATCCAGAGGTTCTTATGAATGGATTTAAAAATGAATTGCTATGAAAATAACCTCCTTAATGTTGGTTCCAGAAATGTGAACCAAACAGGAATCATACCTGACTTGGATGTTGCCAGAAACATAAAAATGGGGTGTGTGCATGTGTGTGAGTTTGTGTGTGCAGGCACGCGCATGTGCATGCGTGCATTTGCATACATGCACACAGAAATAATTATGCTTCAACTAATATCCTGATGGGTTAAGTACAAAAAGAAACTGTAGGAAATATTTTCTTCCACATTTCTTTTCAATTACAATGTGATATTGTATTAATTTTAGTCCTCTACTTTGAAAGGTGAATAGATATTCTACTTCTAACAAACACTGGGGCAGTAACAGCTAGATTTTGAAAAAAAATTAAAGTCCCTATGAAGAATCAAAGCATTTTTAATTTCTGAAAAATTAGTTAATGGAGTTATTTCTCCATGACATATGGTTTTTCATGTTCATGGTTTTATATTCAGGCAAGTTTGATGGAGGATCACAGATGACATCAGCTTCTTGTTTCATTAGTGTAGAATCCAAAAGTGGTTAGTTAGTTCACAGAATTAGGCAACGTTCACTAAAATGAATTTTAAAATACTTTCATCACTCAATCCATAATCATAACTAGTCACTCCCTATTTCTTTACCTGACTCCATCTATCCTCTCCACCCTACCTCCCAGCCACAGGGAATCACTTATCCGCTTTTTGTCCTTTATATTTCCTACCCTGAAAAGTATATTTTTTCTATTTCTCCTCTCCAACTATACATTGACCAACATATCCCCGATCTCCCGTCAGCACTAACCACCAAAGTCTCTGGTAACCTCTACACTATTCTAGTCTCTACTTCTGAAATCAGCTTCTTCAAATTTCACATATGATTGAGATTATGCAGTTCTTGTCTTTCTATATCTAGATTATTTCATTTAACATAATGTTCTCCAGGTTCATTGATGTTGTTGCAAAGGTTTTGTTCTCTCTTTTAGGTGAGTAGTATTCCATTGTGCATATATACCACCATTTCTTTATCCACTCATCAGCTGATGGACATTTAGGGTGACTCCATCACTTTGCTATTCTGTGCAGTGCTGCAATGAGCACTGGAATGCAGTGCCTCTTCTGCATGCTGATTTCATTTCTTTTGGATATATTTCCAACTAACAACAACACCAGCAAGAAGTGGGAATACTGGATCACATATATTTTTTCTGTTCAATTTAGACAATTTTTTCATATCCATCATCTCCAATAGGTTCTTCTTCATAAGAATTTGTTTCTGCCTAATGTTTTTATTGTACTCCCTTAGCATTTGGAAAATATGTATTATACTTATTTTAAACTCTTTTTCTACCTGCTTCTTTTGTTCTTCCTCTAGAATATCCAGATAATTACAATATTAGAGAATGAAAGCCTCTTTAAGTTCAGTGCTGTTCCATTATTGTCATGTTCTATTTTAATTTTATATTAAGAAATTCAGGTTCATAAAAAACAATGGAAGAATGACAAGGAGAAAAGAAAGAAAGAACAAGAAATACAGATATATCATACTGTGGGAAGAACTTTATAAAGACCAGAGGACCTGGACTGGAGAGAAGATGGATAAACATTGAAGATTGAAAAAAATGAAAAATTTTAAGCTAATTAGGTAAAAGTAAGAAGAAATAGGTTCCTAAATGAGAACAAAGATAAATCTGTAGAAATTTAAGTGACAGATTTCAGAAAACAAAAATATATCATATGGATGTGAAAAGAGAATACTTTTGAATTTGTGCACACAAAAACACCCACACAAATGTTGGCTGATGACAAATCTGTAGTAGGTATATTTATTGTTAAAACATAAGCTCTGTCACAATCACAGATATCAAAGCCTAATTTTAAAAAATTAACACAAATGAAATTTAAAAGTTAAGGATTTATTATTTTTGTGGCCAGTATACTGTTTAATAGTTTAGCAAGTCTATAGTGGGCTGGGCATGTAGCTCAGTGGTATTTGCCTCACATACACAAGGCCCTGGATTCTATCTCTACAACTACAAAAGTAAGCAAAAAAAAAAAAAAAAAAAAAAAAAAAAAAAAAAAAAAAAAAGAACAAGGGAAGAGACCTAGAGTATGGCTTGTTTCAGAAGGTTTTCCTAATTTGTTATAGATTCAAATGAACCTCTCCATATGTCATTTCAATCATTTCTATATGTTCCAGGACAGAGTATATACATTATACATTTTGGACAAAATTGTGAAATATTCTTATTCTGAATAAATTACATAGCCTGAGGTTCCTAGCCTATGGGACTTCTATACATCTTAGCAATAAGGCCAAAGCAAACTGTTTCCCAGCAAGAATATAATTCTCAGCCAGGAAGAAGCAAATAATTTACTTTGAATCCTTCAGAAGCCTCCCACTTAAGAAAGCACAAGACTATAATTTGATTGACCACCTATTCTAACACTGCTTAATAACTATTCTAACCAGGCACCATGGCACAAGCCTGTAATGCCAGCAACTCAGGAGGCTGAGGCAGGAGGATTGCGAGTTTGAGATCAGAGGCAGCCTGTGCCACTTAATGAGACCCCCATCTCAAATTCTAAAAAACAAGCTGGAGGTATAGTCCGTGGTAGAGCACTTGCCTAGCATAAATGAGACCCCAGGTTCAACCATCAGTACTGCAAAAAAAAATTATTCTAATTTTCTTATGTGATGCATAAAAGTGAATCTAAACAACATATATTTGTGCATGTTGTAATAAATTTGGATAGTTTAGAATCAATTTGAATATTTGTTTAGTTTTTAATACGTGTACAATATATTGGGTATCATAATAGCATTTTTATACAATTGTAGTTTTTTTTTTTTTTTTTTTTTTTTTTGTGGTACTGGGGGTTGAACCCAGGACCTGTGGGCTTGCATGTTTTGCAAGTGCTGTACCACTGAACTGAACCCTCAGGGCATTTTTTTTTTTTTACTTTTGAGACAGGGTCTCTCTAAATTATGCAGACTGCCTCTGGTCTCAAACTTGCGATCCTCCTGCCTCTGCCTCCCGAGTCGCTGGGATTACAGGCATGCGCCACTGCACCTGGCTACAACTGTATTTTGTACCTTGCTGTTTTTCACTTTCTCTTGACCTTCTCTCGTTGCTCCCTCATCTCTCTTCCCCACCTCTTGCTTCAGAAGATCTTCCTTTTACTTTCAAGTCTCATCCTCATAATTCTGTTTTGTTTTGTTTTGTTTTCCAATATAGCTTCTACATATGAAAGAGAACATACAGTACTGGCCTTTCTGGGTCTGGCTCACTTTGCTTAATATGATGATCTTTAGTTCCATCCATTTTTCTTCAAATGACATAATTTCATTCTGAAATAAAATCCCACTGTGTATATACACCACACTTTCTTTATGCATTCATCTGCTGATGGATACCTAGGTTGATTCCACATCTTGACTACTGTGGACCCTGCTGTAAAGAACATGGAAGTATACGAGTATTCATGGTATGTTGACAGATTCCTTGGGAATATACACAGGAGTGGTATAGTTGAATCATATAATAGTTTGATTTTCAAGCTTACAGGTTAGCAATCTTGTGGTGGTGCAACAGCCACACAGTATCATCAGCATCTTCCATTCCTTCAGGGTCATGAGATGATTATTCTACATCAAGTTGCCCAAACCAAGCTAAACACATTTACCCCAAATATCCAGTTAAACCTACACAAAATACCTAGTAAGCTTCTATTTTTCTTCTCAGTGGTCAGATTTGTATTACCCCCAAAGAATCTGGAAGTTTCATCTCTCAATAAAAATGAACTCAGAAGCATTAAGGAATCATGATCAAAACAACTATCACTCAGAAATCAAGGAAAAGTTCAGATTTCTGTTAATCAGCAAGTGCTAATGATGGGTAAGGTGTTCTTTGACCTAAGAATTTTTTATACAAAAAAGACAGGAATTGAGACCCTCAATTATGAAACATATTAACATCTCCATTATTAATAACCAAAGCATGAAAGCACAATAAAGATTAAATAAAACTTTTCATATAATTCTCATGTCTCTGTGTTCTTCATTCATCGATTGAAATATATAGCATATGAAAATGTATTTTGAATATTTAATTGTTTCTCAGTGTCCAGAATGGTACTGTAAAGATAAAATGCTATTAAACATTTCAAAGAAGCAAAATGGTATAAAGCAAATGTAAGTGTTAGAAGTAAAAATTATTAATTCTACTCCAATATCTTCTTCTAGCTTATTGTCTGATGGAGCCACTTTCTGCCAACTTCTGCAGTTTAATACTGAAATAATAAAACTATAATCTGTATAAAGAAACAATGAACAGAGAGCCACAGAGAAGAAGAAATTTCATTTGATAAGATATAAAAATCTCTGTTTTCATCTTTAGCATATATAAATAAAATGTATTAATTTCTAGCACACTGGTTGTGCATGTTGCCTTCTGTTCTCCATTTATATGTCTGTCTGGATTCATTCTTTCTAGGTCATTGATTTTGCTCTCTGCATGGGATTTGAGTACATGACGAGGTTAGTACACGTGGATAGGATCAAAGTAAATCACTAGGTTGAAAAGAGGATTTTGTGTCTTATGATGTTATAACACTCTAAAAAGAGCTAAATTCTAGAATAAATGCAAAATATTTATTATAGGTGCTATAAGTAACACATAGTATTTTCTATTAACATTGATTTCTGGAGGCACAATGACTACAAAGTCTGTGAAAGTTATTATCCATTGGGGAGACATGGTTTCTCACATCCTGGAATATAAAATTTTACTTTCTTACATTCTAGAATATAAGCAAGATTTAAGGGCTACCTATTCAACTTAGCAAATGCATAAACTTGTCTCCTGTCTCAACAAAATAGTTAAGTCTTTCATCTAAATATGAGGATAAAGAGATATTGGATCTTCAGATAAAGAAATACACTATTGAGCATCTAATAAATGTCAACTTGGTTGAAAATAAGGAAGAAAGAGGAAGGAAGAAGGGAAGGATGAAAGGAAGGAAGGAAGGGGAGGAGAGGAGAGGAAAGAAGGGAAGGAGTAAATGGAAGGAGACAGGAAAAGGATAGGATGAAAAAGAAAGAAAAGCAAAAAAAAAAAAAAAAAAAAAAAAAAAAAAAAAAAAAAAAAAAAAAAAAAAAAAAAAAAAAAAAAAAAAAAAAAAAAAAAAAAAAAAAAAAAAAAAAAAAAAAAAAAAAAAAAAAAAAAAAAAAAAAAAAAAAAAAAAAAAAAAAAAAAAAAAAAAAAAAAAAAAAAAAAAAAAAAAAAAAACCAGAAGAGAAAATTAAAGAAAAATTTAACCTGTGCAATTTTTGAAAAAGCAAAATGTAAAACTAATTTAATTTTTGTAGTCTTCCTCCCAAGGACCCATAACCCCAGTCTCATAATGAGGCAACTATTACACAAATACTAATTGAAATAGTCTATAAGATACTTGACTAATATTCCTCAAAACGATCATGATCATTAAAAACAAGGAAAATCCGAGAAGATTCACAGTAAAAGAGGAACCTAAGATGTATTGACTACATGTAATGCAATATCCAAAAACATATCCTGGAATAGAAAAAAAATTGATACTAGGTAAAAGCTAAAGAAATCTGAATAAAGTATAGACTTTTCTTAATAATAGTTTATCGATATCTATTCATTCATTGTGACAGATGTTTCATGCTAATATAAGACATTAAGGATAGAGGTGTGGAGTATATGGAAAGTCTCCATATTATCTTCACAAATTTTCTGTCAACAAAATAAAATCATTCTGAATTTTATTTTTAAAATATAGGCCTAAAATTCACCCTGACAACTTCAAAACATACTATGTAAATCTAGAGTTGGTCTCTAATTTGAACCACAGTCATCATTAATCTAAAAAAAGTACTAAAATTACATGTTACAAAGAATAATGCTGATTCATCTAACTACTTATAACCAAAATCAAGGTCCATGTAATACATGGCACCCTTCCAGATCCCTCAGGATGTATACCTTCACCCAATGGATTGGCATTTCCTCACTGGTCTCCTCTTTTAATAAATGGAAGAATGACATATGTCATATTAAATATGAATACTGAAAATTATGGACATTTTTAAGAGTGAAACATGCCCACAGTTGCTACCTCTATGGTCAGACAGCTCTGACTCTACCACTCACTGCATCTATTCTTTTGGAACAAGTATTTAAACTTTCTCCTCAGTTTTCTGAGTTTTAAAATAGACAGTAATACAATTCACCCTGTAGTTTCATCATGTGATCTACATGAAAGACTGCATGGAAATCATTTAATGTAGGACTTGACAAAATAATTGGCTCTTAAAAAATATTAGCTCAATTTTTAACTTCTGAAAAGTCTGTCTTCACTTGTAGCCTTTAAAGCTACTTACCAAATATTTCTTCTTCTACTTCCTTTCATTCCAAATATGTGGTAAATTTCATATCCTGGTGCTCTTTTGATTAGGGAAGGAATGAGACTTGTTCTGGCCAAAATACTGTGAACAGAAGTGACAGAAGTCACTTCCAAGCAAATAGGAAGTCCTTTCTGGCAAGGGACCATGGATGTCAGCTTTAGTCCCTGAGTAACATCAATGAGCAAGGCTCTGGTGTTGACCCACAATGAACACACAGTGTGAGCAAGAAGTAAACCTTTCAGGTACTAAAGCACTGATATCTGATAAGCATAACCAAGTCTATCCCTACTTGACATTTTCTTGAATTCTGTTCTATAAGGCTTTTATAGAATTCAAATTAATAGTCCACATGGAAACAGACTTTTATACAGACCTGGTTTTGATAACAAGATGGCTAAAAAATGTTAAGAATGCCTATCTCAAGTATATGAGGCAATGAAAAAGCACCTGTTTTATATAAAAAATTAGAATTCTTCAGACACTATAAAAGAAAGAAACTATTACCCAAACAGATTGTTCCATGCTACTCCACAGTTTTCTCCACCCCTAATTTGGTGTCCATAGTTTTCAAACATAAGTAATTATTTGGAATGAAAATGTCACATAATTCTATATTTAATGTTTGATATTCCTAGTAAATAGCCACTCTTTGGATTGATACAATAGCCAAATATAACCAGTTCTAGCAAACCCAAGGTTTGACCAGTATATAAGTTATGCTTGAAAAACAAGAACTTTTTAAAGGTGCTTTTTAAAAATGTGTTTCCAAGGCACATTGAACCCCTTTGCTGGTTGCTATCCCTGAATGTGAACATGTCTTCTGAGATAGATCACCATGACAAACATTGGCTTTGTTCCCCTTAATGCCACACCATATTCCTAAAACCTGAGAAATGACAGCTTTATTTTACCTAATAAAGTCCTAGGCCCGTAAATACCTACACACAGCTTATAATTCCAAGGCCTGCATCTCCAAAGAAAGCTGAGACAATCTGAAAATGTCCCTTGAATTTTGACTAACAATAACCAACATCCATAAGACAATATAGTTTCATTTGGTGCTCAAAAAATACCATAAGAGGGAAAAGCAATAAGTGTTATCTTTATTTTCTAGAGAGAAATAGCTGAAGTTGAGATGAAATAACTGATTTCCAGAAGGTCACATACCACAACTTCTGTGGTAAGACTAGCAAAATCCTGAGTCATCTACTCCTATCTTCCCACTAACAGCTCTGCCTCTGATCAGGAATGGTGTCAAAGACATATTTTCTGAGTTACTGGTAAAGTGGAATGTCAAAGTAAGAGGGAGCAGATTTTTTAAATGTATGTGTTCCTGAGGAAATGCCTTTAAAAAAATAAAATGTTCTTTAGAGTTTCTCTGTCTTCCATAATATTTTTTGCATATTTTTCTCCTATGAATTGTAACCACAGAACCTCTCAGGAAGCAATTAAGCGATCAACTGAGGCATGAACAATTATGGCTGCATAAGTCATTTAATTAGGATATTGCCTATCTCCTCAAGTTGTCACAATGAACATGTTTTATTTCCACATCATAATACCTCATTTGGTATATGTTTCTAAAACTCTGTTATTTGGTGGAGCAGCCATTTAATTTTACTTTGAAATTAAGTACCTGGATTCTTTGTGTGACCCACGGGTGCCTCGACAGAAATTCATACATGGTAAAAACAAATGACTGAAGACATAAGAGAGCACTAAATGGCATGGGCAGTTCAGATTGCACAGTTTGGCATCACATTTAGTAAATTATAGCCAAGCAGCTTATAGTTGTATCCCCTAACTGTCCATTTTCCAGTGGAACTCCTGCCAAACACCAGATCACAAGGGCTGCATTAAAAAGCTCAAATAGCACATTCAAATTTGAAACTATAGGTTTATTTATTCCGAGTTTTTTAGCTGGAAAACACAAAAAGAACGTTGAGCAGTAAAAGAAGATGAAGAAATAACTTACAGTGAATGGAAAATGTTAGGAAAGCAAGGGCTAGACAATTCTATGAGTCACTTCTGAGATAGCTAAACGGATGGGGATTCCAGTCCACTCATTAAAGTGTGGGTTGAAACGTTGCTTTATTTTTCAAGAATTTCCATGGAAGGCACTTGGAGGGAAAAACAGGAGGTGGTCATACTTGACTATAGCCAGAAAAGGCCTATCCTGAGAGTTATGAGATTCTGGCATAAATAGAAGACACTCCACAGCATAGACAAGATTTCCAGTCTTCAATGATTTTTAAAAGATTTTATGGCACTATTTCAAAACTGAACTGAATCTTTAAAAAAATTATTTGAAGTGAACCATGTAGCTTTTAAGTTACTTTTAATTTCCTTCTGTGTTCATAAACATGGACTTAGTTTTGTCTAAGATTTAAAATCCGATAATGTCTATTTCTAGCAAGGGAGCAAAATTTTCTAAGATAGGAAATAATTTTAGACTCATAATTTTCTTTGTAAGAAAAATTAGCTACTATTATTTCAAAAAACAGTAGTAAAATAAACCTAAAAATGAATGTTTACATTGTAGATATTAATTTACAATAACACCAAAATATCCATTACCTCCTTCCTGGGAAAAATATGGTTTATGCTCTTGAGACAATGTGTCCAAATTAAAGAAGGTGCAATCGCATCCCTGAGAGGAAAAAGTGGTACAAGGAACACATAGCAAATCCTGGTTCTGTCACTTATTAGCTTAATGTTCCAGTGCCTGCTATGAAAATGGTAAATAATAATACCTTATGCTAGTGACAGCACTTAACAACAACAACAAACAATGCTAATGGTACTTTTTTATGGTACTGGGGGTCGAACACAGGGCCTTGTGCTTGCATGTTTTGCAAATGCTGTACCACTGAGCTGCACCCTCAGACCTTTTTTTGTTTGTTTGTTTGTTTGTTTTTACTTTTTGAGACAGGGTCTCACTAAATCATGCAGATTGCCTCTGGTCTTGAACTTGTGATCCTCATGCCTCTGCCTCCCGAGTTGCTGGGATTACAGGCATGCGCCACCACGCCCGGCTGTTAGTGGTATAGTGCTTAAAAAAGCACTATGCAATGAACAAGTCTAATAAATCATATTAAATTATAAGATTAATAACATATGGATATATAACCAGCTGCAAAAAGCATCCTAATTTATCTTCATATATGTCAAAATGCTCTATTCTACTAATCTGACTGAAAAAACATGTAAAATCCTGACCACTTTGGGTCACTTTACTTCAGATATCTATTTTATGCATGCTTTCTAAACTAAACCAGAAATCCAGTAACATGAGTTTTATCTCTCCAAATTTTAAATGGAACATTTACTTAAGAATTTCTCAAACATTTCAAAGACATAAAATTATCATTCTAATTTATAGGCACAAGCCATTCAAAGATTTACAAAATTGGGTACTACCTCTGTGCAAGAGACAAAACTTCTACAGTAAGGAGTTCAACAGATGTCAAGAACATCTTCACAGAGAAAAAAACATCAGAAAAGAAAGTATGCCCTCTGCTGTCTATGAAATGAACAAAGGTTCAACAGTAAGTATCTGAATACATGAGTCATAAATTCAAAAAAAAAAGAGGTTTGAGTTGCTTTCCTCTAATTTCTTAGATCCTGATTCCAGCATGTTATAACAAATTTATGACCATGAGTATATAACTGAAGTTACTGCAGACAAGTCTAGTCTTTGTCTTTCTCCTCTGCATAGTAGAGAGGTATGAGGTTGCTTATCTCATCTTTGATCTTGGAAGCACCTAAAGGTAAATGATGATATATGTTCCTAAATATGATTGTACAATTATTAAAAAATATTACATGTAATATGAAGCAGTCAATAATGTGACTACCAGCAGGTAGAACAAAAAAGAATCATTTGAAATATCCTCAATGCTTCTGCTTTTTGCCCCAAACAGAAACCAACATAAATTGCATAGGAACCACAGTGTGTTGACACGAATCCCAGTATTTATAAACTGTCTTTTGACATGATTGTTTCATATAATTCTACAAACTAACAAATATGTTTACATTAATGAATAAGACATTTTGATATATCCTTTTATTGGTTCCAGGTATAGTTATAATTAAGAAAGAATATAATACAGTATTATGAGCATAGATCTGGACCTAGAAGGCTTGCCCTCAAGTCTCACCAGGACTGCAGACAAACTGCAGGAGCTTGGGGTTGGTGCTAATTTTTTATGTCTGTTATTTCTTATTAATAAGATTTGGATCATATTTATAGCTAACTTATTAAGATGTATATGCTATAACATATATAAGGAACAGTTTCTGGCAGAAGAGATCACAGGGATTATTACATATTACTATTTCTTCCCTTTATCATTTATTGCCAAATGCTTTACGCAGAAGAAAATTTTCAGATGGAAATAATTAAAATATACAAGAGCACCCA